>CAUYPO010148208.1:0-12029 GCA_963574435.1 Cheirogaleus major
TCCTGGGCTCAAGCAATCCTCCTGCCTCAGCCTCCCAAGTAGCTGGGACTACAGGCATGAGCCACCATGTCCGGCTAATTTTTTTCTATATATTTTAGTTGGCCAATTAATTTTCTTTCTATTTTTAGTAGAGATGGGGTCTCGCTGTTGCTCAGGCTGGTTTCGAACTCCTGACCTTGAGCGATCCTCCCACCTCGGCCTCCCAAAGTGCTAGGATTACAGGCGTGAGCCACCACGCCTGGCCAATACTATTCTCTATATTGTGTCTTTGAAAACTTCCATAATGTTAAAAGAAAATAAGATTATGCTGGAGAGTTAATATCCACTTTAGTTTGTTGAAACACATTTCTTGACACGTGATTCACATTAACAATAGAAAACTCAATATTGTCAGGATAAGACTCTAATACTATTAAAACGTTATATGCCTTTTTCAATGTGTTAATATTTGTATTATTTTAAAGGTGCAAAAGCACTGGTGAGTAGAACTGCTAGTGCCTTAGCATGAATCAAACACTGGCACTACTGTACTAATAGCCAGTATGTTCTTTACTGCAATGCACTCACAGTTAAAGAAAAAAAATTCAGTCTTAAGAATATCTTTGATTAAACAGTAAAAATTAATTTTATTGAATCTTGACTCTTGACACCCTCTTTTTAAATATTCACTGTGATGAAATGGGAAGTACACATAACGTATTTCTGTTGCACTCCAAGGTAGGGGAAATGCTTATGCCATTGTTTGAGTTGTGAGCTGAACTATTAATAGCTACTTTTTTCATAAAACCCCTTTTTAATTTGAATGAACCACTGAAAAGCCAAATTGTGGTTTGCAGACTTGATTATTTGGTGGACATTTTTACAAAAATGAACAAAGTAAGCCTTGTCACCTCAAGGAAAACATCTGACAGTATTTGTCGCCATTGATAAAAGTCAAGCATTTTTTTAAAAGTTAGAATTTTAGATAATTAGTATCTTCCACCATGAGCTTGACAGCTTCTTAATAATTAGACTTTCCTGATAAGATCTTTGGTGATATTAACAAATATGGTTTTCTAGGCCGGGTGCGGCGGCTCACGCCTGTAATCCTAACACTCTGGGAGGCCGAGGTGGGCGGATCGCTCAAGATCACAAGTTCGAAACCAGAGCGAGACCCCATCTCTACTAAAAATAGAAAGAAATTAATCGGCCAACTAAAAAGATATAGAAAAAATTAGCCGGGCATGGTGGTGCATGCCTGTAGTCCCAGCTACTCAGGAGGCTGAGGCAGAAGGATCACTCGAGCCCAGGAGTTTGAGGTTGCTGTGAGCCCTGCTGATGCCATGGCACTCTAGCCCAGGGAACAGAGTGAGACTCTGTCTCAAAAAAAAAAAAAAAAAAAAAAATATGGTTTTCTGATAATGAAATGTATCAACATTTGGGAGAAATATATAACTGTTATCAATGAAGCAATATTTTCCACCAGACCAATGTATATGATGTTATAAAATCATTGATGAGTAAAGGATCCTTTCAAAGTACAAGATAAAGTAATGGATATTTTTATTGTTGAAAAATATTATATAACATAAAAATTACCATTTCAGTGATTTTACATGTACAGTTCAGTAACATGAAGTGCATTCACATTGTTGTATAACCATCACCACTATCCATGTCTGGAATTTTTTCATCATCATCCCAAACTGAAACTCTATACTCATTAAACAATAACCCCCAACTTCAGCACCTAGTGACCACTATCCTACTTTTTGTCTCTATGGATTTAACTATTCTAGGTACCTAGAGACTAATGTATTTTAATGTAACAGTATGAAAAGTTCATTGATGTAGCTTTCAGATTCCACATTGCAACCCATCTTTAAGAAACTACCACTTGCTGGATTTTGATATAGTATGAAAAAATACCCACAGTTAGCTGAAAAGTTTACTAAAATACTCCTCCTTTTACAACTACATATCTGTGTAAGGTTAGATTTTCTTTATGTATGTCAACCAGTACAACATACCATAATAGATTGAATATGAAAAGCATATATGAGAATCTTCTATTAAGCCAGACATTAACAATTTGCAAAGAGGTAGATTAATGCCACTCTTCTCGCTAAATCTTTTATGTTTTGGAAAATAGTTACATTTTCCTTAAATATTATATGTGTTAATATGTAATAGATTTATTATTGATTAAATGAGTTTAATAATATTTGTTAAATCAATATTTTTTAATTTTTACAGTTTTAATTTCTGATACAGTAAATATTGATAGGTATAATCCACTTTGGGGTCCTTAATAAATAGTAAGAATATAAAAAGGTCCTGAAACAAAGACTTTGGAGTAGGGTGTAAAGGTCCAGACTAGAGCTGTGAACTGGAAAGGAGAACACAGTTCTGGTTCTGACTGCCACAACCATATGGAGTGGCCTTCAGTAATGATTTTTTTTTTCAGCATATTATGGGGGTACAAATATTACGGTTACATATATTGCCCATGCCCCCCCTCCCCCCTCGAGGCAGAGCCTCAAGCATGACCATCCCCCAAACGTTGCACATCTCACTCATTATCTTTGTATATACCCATCCCCTCCTCCTCCCTCCCACCTGCCCGACACCCGACAAATGTTATTCCTTTGTGTCCACTTAGGTGTTGATCCGTTAATACCAATTTGCTGGTGAGTACATGTGGTGCTTGTTTTTCCATTCTTGAGATACTTCACTTAGTAGAATGGGTTCCAGCTGTATCCATTCAGTAATGATTTAACTTCGCAACATCCTGTAATTAATTCATCTATAAAATGTGTCTGCCCAGCCTATGTCATAGAGCTGTTACCAGAAACAAATTAGAGAACAAAAAGTATTAATTAGGACTTCAAAGAAAAGTTATGTTTAGAAAGAAAAGTTGCTTATAAAATTTGGAATTCAACTAGTTGAGCCAGTTTAAGTTGCTTATATGCCTGTTATCAGGTAAGTGTTTTCTATTAGGCAGGGAAATGTTCTGTTATTCCAGAAAGTTTTTAGAGAAACTGCTTAGAGAAAAGAGTTCTAAGAATTCTATAAAATAGAACCAAACTTAAAAGGGAATGGAATTTAGAAGGTGGATAGCAAACAGGTGTAGGAATTAATAGAGAAATATTTGTACTTGTTTTACAACTCAGTGGCCTATAGGAAAATTTGTTCAGGGCAAGATTCACTTTCCTCATTGTTGAGGTCAACTGTTTATGTTTCCAGATCTCATTGTTCTTGTTTTAAAGTCTCATCCCTGGTTCTTTGGCTGATTTTGACTCCAAGGGCACAAGAGACTACAGTCCCCGACAGATGGCAGTTCGGGAGAAGGTGTTTGATGTAATCATCCGCTGCTTCAAGCGCCACGGTGCAGAAGTAATTGATACACCTGTGTTTGAACTAAAGGTGAGGGATGGGTAAGGGGAAACCGCATGGTAGAAGAGGGGGTAAATGAGTAACAGAGAGTGACAAGAGAGTGAGGACTCAAAGGCTCCACTCCTTTTGTGGACACAGACCAGTATTTTCTCCAATGAAAACAAGGACAGGACTAGCTTGGAGGGAGAGGCCCTGCCTTTTATTTATCTTGGTTGTGGCCAGCAGCTCCCCAAAAAGAACCCTTCTTAGGAGTGGAAGTTGTTCTGGCTCCTATCTACATTGAATTCCATGATGTCTGTACTTGGGATGTTTTCTAGATACATGCAGACTGTATATATATAAAGTATAAATACATAACCATATTGATGGAGCTTGTGGTGGTTTCTAGTTGTTTGCTATTAAAAACCCAAATTGCAGCCAGGTGTGGTGGCACTGAACCTGTAGTCCCAGCTACTCAGCAGGCTGAGGCAGGAGGATCACTTAAGCCCAGGAGTTTGAGGTTACAGTGTGTCATGATTGCACCTGTGAACAGCCACTGCACTCCAACCTGGGCAACATAGTGAGACCTCATCTTTAAGACAAACAAAACCAGGTTGCATCACTCCCTGCTTAAAACCCAGTGATTCCCATTGCATTGATAATACAACCCAAACTCTTTACTCAAGTTTGTAAGGCCCTCAATGATCTGGCCACTGCCTTTCCCACCTCATCTCATGCTATTCTTCCTCTTGCCCACCCTATGCTACTCAGTCTTATTTCTATTCATGGAACATACTAAATGTGTTTCTACCCCAGGGCCCTTGTTCTTGCTCTACCCTTTTCCTGAACTCCCTTTTCCCCAGCTCTTTGCATGATTTATTTCAGATTATGTTGAGACTGCAGATTTTAATTTCAGAGCTCAGCTAAAATGCTACTCAAATAATCTTCTCCAACTACCTTGTCTAAAGTAGCCCTCTCCCTGTATCACATTGACCTATTTTATTCCCTTTAGATGATGACTATTTGAAATTATTTGTTAATTGTTATTCCTTGCATTATTAATATAGTACCTATTTTTCATTGATATACAATTGTATATATTTATGGGAATATTTTTACCTGCTGTATTAGTTTGCCAGGAGTGCCATAACAGTACCATAGACTAGGTGGCCTAAACAACAGAAATTTATTTTCTCATAGTTCTGGAGGCTATAAGTCTGAGATCATATGTTGGCAGAGTTGGTTTCTTGTGAGGGCCATGAGGGAAGGATCTGTTCCAGGACTCTCTCCATGGCCATGTCTCTCTTTGTCCTCATATCACCTTCCCTCTGTCTGTGTCTAAATTTTCCCTTCTTATAATGACATATGAGATTAGGGCCCACCCTTACGACTTCATTTTAACTTAAAGACCCTGTCTCCAAATACAGTCATATTCTGAGGTTACTGGGAGTTAGGACTTCAACATATGAATTTAGCGGGTCAGGGGATGTAATTCAGCTCATAACATCAGTGTATGAGTGTTTCTTATTCTACACACTGGGAAATTTCAGGCTTGTTAATCTTTGCCAATCTGGTGAGTGAAATATGTTATCACCTGTTAAAGACATCACAGAGCAAGGACTGCTGTAATATCCTTCAGACAGTCTCAGTTTTGGCTTTTGACATTGTCCAAATCTCAGGCATCATAAAAACATGTTTGTTGGTCTAATAACCCACTCCTAGGAGTTTATCCTCAAGAAAAATATTTTAGAAAAGAAAAAACTATGTATCCAAGTATGTTTATTGAAATGTTATGAGAACTTTTTTTAAAAATTGGAATAATCTAAACATCTAACAGTATAACATTAGGGAGGAGGTAAGTACAGAGCTGCTTCTTACTGGAATATTATGCATCTTTTAATAGTGATACTTCCAGCTCAGTCATAAAATGGAAATGGAAAAAGCAAAAAATCAACACCAAATTGGCATTTCCTTTTGATTATAACTACATCAGACACCTAAGAATTGGGATAAAGAGCAGAGGGAAATGTAGATTAGTTGAAATCAGTCATGTTAGAGTGGGGAGTTTTTATTTTTGAAACTTCTTTTTAGTATAAAAATAAATTTTTTTAAAAAAAACCTTCCTTTTAAATTGTTATAGTTATTATTATGACCATATTTCTTTATGTTTTCTCCAGGAAACACTAACTGGAAAATATGGTGAAGACTCTAAGCTTATCTATGATCTGAAGGACCAGGGTGGGGAGCTGCTGTCCCTTCGCTATGACCTCACTGTATCTTTCTAAATTTGGACCCTTAAGACTCTGGATGGATTGGCCCTCACTGGGCTAGAGCAGATGTCAGTAGAATCAACTATAAGGCCTTTAGCAATTAGGGGAATTACTTCTCTAAACCAGGAGTGAGACTTTGGCTAAACACAACATAATCCTGAATGAGACCTCAGTTTTATGTCAGGGCCCAGTTCCAACCCTACAACAATCCCCTGGCCTGTCCAGTGGACTAGATTCTCCTTAATGGACCAACAACACAATTCCTTTGTCTCCAAGCTACACAGAGAATCATCTGCTTAAATATCTCACATGGGGCCTCTTTTTTGGTCTGTGGCCAATCTGCCCAGCCCCATGCCATGCTCAACATAGTCCAGGAGAGACACTATCAAAGACAAAGTAGCCTTAATCTTTTTTGATACTTTAGGTGCCCCTCGTGGTAACACAGCTGATTCATTCTGATGTCCAGAAATGGCTGTTAATCTTACGGGTGGTTGTTTTACTTGCACAGGGAGAGGTTAGACCCTAACTTCTGTTGGTGCAGATAATCAACTTCCAGACAGTCATAGGAGGGGCTTTCTCCTTAACTCTTTGTCATCAGGTTCCTTTTGCTCGGTATTTGGCGATGAATAAACTCACCAACATTAAACGCTACCACATAGCAAAGGTGTATCGGCGGGATAACCCAGCCATGACCCGAGGCCGATACCGGGAATTCTACCAGTGTGTGAGTGTTGGGAAACTGGGGCAGGATGAGTAACTTAGGTGCTCCCTCAAGCTAATAGAAATTGTTAAGTACTCTTGGTATCCTGAGCAAACTAGATGTCCCAGTTAATGCTCTTAGGATTCTATGGTGTTTTCATGTAGATTTCACAATGGTGCTGTGGGAAAGGAGGAGAGTAAAATCTTCTCCATTTTACATATGAGTGAACTTGATATTCAGCAGATGAAGCAATTATAAGGATAAGAAAGGCAAAGTCAGGACTAGAAACCTTGGTCCAGTGCTCTTTATATTAAACCACAGTGATAGGATCAGGAAATTAGATTTGAGTTGTCAAATTATCCAGACTGATGGCAGGGCTTCTGGATGAATAGAGAAAATGGTTAAGCACTAAGGCCAAATAATTGCCCCTTAGCAGTAGGAGGAATTAAAGAAGATGATGATGAAGTAGTAGTATATGGAGGAGTAGCCCAATATATGGAAAGGAAAACTAGGACTGGTAAAAGGCCCAAAAATGTGGGGGTTTTCCTCTGGTCTGATGTCAGACAGATAATGAAAGAGAAGGTCTGTGGCTTGGGTTCAAACAGGCCTTTGTACAGAGCAAAACTCCCAGAAGTCCCCTTTTAAGAAGGTGGAACGTCTGAGGATCTCTAGCTACCCCTCTCCCTGCAGGATTTTGACATCGCTGGGCAATTTGACCCCATGATCCCTGATGCAGAATGCCTGAAGATCATGTGTGAGATCCTGAGTTCACTTCAGATAGGCGACTTCCTGGTCAAGGTCAGAGCTGATGGGGCTGGGAGGGCAAGGCAGGGTCTGGCCTCTCACCGGAGAAGGTCCTTGTGCAGATAGACCAGTAGCCCCAGTGACTGAGGCTACTGAGGGTCACATAAAGAAAAGATATTCTCTCCTCACTATGCCTTGGTTCCCCACAGGTAAATGATCGGCGCATCCTAGATGGGATGTTTGCCATCTGTGGTGTTCCTGACAGCAAGTTCCGTACCATCTGCTCCTCAGTGGACAAGCTGGACAAGGTAATGACCCAAGCACTTGACTCTTCTTTTCCCAGATCCCACCCTGCCTTGAGAAATGGAAAAGATTAGGAGAGAGAGGTGCCTGCCTCTGTGCCCACCAGAGGAAGATTAGCCCCACTATATGGGTAGCTGGAGGGTAGCTACTGCTCCAAGACTGCTCCCCAGGGAGGGGTGACACTTGCTCTGTGGTGGGGATGCTGCCTGGAGGTTCCTGACTGGTATCTGCCTGCCCAGGTGTCCTGGGATGAAGTGAAGAATGAGATGGTGGGAGAGAAGGGCCTTGCACCCGAGGTGGCTGACCGCATTGGGGACTACGTCCAGCAGCATGGTGAGAAGCTGAACCCAGCCTCCCCAGCAGCATCCCACTGCCCTTAATCCTAAAGTTGAAATTCTTTGGGGTGTGTGTATATATGTAGGGGACAGAGAGTATGTGTGCACACACACGTGCACATGCGGTTAGAGTCCAAGCAAAATGGTGGACTCTCTTTTTCTTCTCCGTGTCAGTGTCACTCATAAATCTGTCTCCCCAGGTGGGGTGTCCCTGGTGGAGCAGCTGCTCCAGGATCCTAAACTATCCCAAAACAAGCAGGCCTTGGAGGGCCTGAGAGACCTGAAGCTGCTGTTTGAGTACCTGACCCTGTTTGGCATTGATGACAAGGTGAGCCAAGTTGGGGATGGGAGCCCTGGCTGAGTTCTGGGGCTTCAGGTCCCTGATTGTAATCTAGTATTGACCATGTCCTTGTCTCCACAGATCTCCTTTGACCTGAGCCTTGCTCGAGGGCTGGACTACTATACTGGAGTGATCTATGAGGCAGTGCTGCTGCAGACCCCAGCCCAGCCAGGGGAAGAGCCCCTGGGTGTGGGCAGTGTGGCTGCTGGAGGGCGCTATGATGGGCTAGTGGGCATGTTCGACCCCAAGGGGCGCAAGGTGCCATGCGTGGGGCTCAGCATTGGAGTGGAGCGGATCTTCTCCATTGTGGAGCAAAGACTAGAGGTAGGTCCTCAGGGACAATAGAAGACAGTCTGAGCAGGTGGTGGCACCCAAGGGATCTGTGATCTCCAAGGGACCAAGTGGGTGTTATTTTGGCAAGAAGCATCTTTCAGAGAAATGAAGAAAAGGTGATTGCTGTACTTCACAGATTCCTACCCCATTATAGGCCAGTTTTATGAATCTTTAATCTTTCTTTCTCCATGAAATCCTCTGCTTTGGGTTCCTACTTCCCTTGTGGCTGTCAGGAATCTAGGCTGGTATATCCAAGGCCCAGATCTTCCTCATGATACAGAATACTTAACATTTTACTGCCATGTGCCAGGCACTGTGCTTGTAGGGGAGAGTGTTTCATGCATTAGCTAATATAATTCTTACAACAGCCCTCTGAGATTAGCTACTTTTATTATTTGCATTTTTCAGATGCCGAAACTAAAGCATTGTAGGTCAAGTAATTAGCTCAAGGCCATGAAATACACAAGTGGCAGAGTCAGAATTTGAATCCAGGCAGTCTGACTCCAAAATCTTGCCCCTGCCCACTCTGTAATATTGTCTTTAAGTGAGAAGTATGTGTCTGAGGCCCTGGGATCCCTCAAATGGCTGCCTGGAGTAACAGCAAGGAAGCCTTTCATGGCCTCAAGCCCTCCTTTGTTGCTGTTGCTCTTAAATGGCTGGTTGCATTTCATCCTCTGAGGAATGCTCTGGCAACCTTCCCACTGTTCCTAGGCCTTTTCTCTAGGGTGGAAACCACCTATGTTTCTCACTTGAGGTCATCATTCTAGTAGGCATCTTATGTTGTAAGAACTATGAAAATACTTTTCAAGAAAAAGACAAGGGGCAGCAGTGTTCTCCCTTCACTGCATCCACATACAGGTTGTACCCCATAACTGAAGTATGAGAGGCCTAGTCTCATAAATGGGCAGATAGTATGTGGGAACTAGAACTGCCAGGGGTGATCTGATTGCCTGGCTGGCATGGGCTCATAGTAGTACTTCTGTGTGAATGATCTGGTGAACCCTTAAGATACTAGATGGAAATGAGCTTGAAGTTACTATAAATAAGCTACTTTTTCCTTTTCCTTAGGTTATTTATTCTGGCAAGTCATATGTACTAGTCAGTTAGTTCAATTCTTATATCTTCTAAGAGCTACCTTATACCCAATTGCCAGATGAGAAGACTGGTGGAGCTCACTGAGTTGGACCTAGTCTCTCAAAATCCTGACTAAAGCCTGCTCTGTTTACTCCTTGAAGGTGCTAGCCCAGCTCTCTGACTCTTATCTGCCCCTACCCCAGGCTTCAGAGGAGAAGGTACGGACCACAGAGACACAGGTGCTTGTGGCATCTGCACAGAAGAAGCTGCTGGAGGAGAGACTGAAGCTTGTCTCAGAACTGTGGGATTCTGGGATCAAGGTATAGGAGGCAAGCCCAGGGTGGCAGCAAACTTGACAGTGCTGGGCACAAACTAAATTAAAGGTCATCTGTAGTGACCCTGCTTGGGGTGGAGCTAAGAGCAAGGTGCTAGCTTGGGCCCCCAGGAGTTGTCCCTGAGGACAGCAGAAGCCAGCTTTCATCTTCTGCTCTGGTCCCCTGCAGGCTGAACTGATCTACAAGAAGAACCCAAAGCTACTGAACCAGCTGCAGTACTGCGAGGAGGCAGGGATCCCACTGGTGGCCATCATCGGCGAGCAGGAGCTCAAGGATGGGGTCATCAAGCTCCGTTCAGTGGCTAACAGGGAAGAGGTGAGAAGGGAGCAGGAAGGCTAAGCGACAGGAAATGTATGCCATGTTGGCAGGCCATGGCAATTCAAGACCTGAGCAAAAGCCTGGCATTCATGTTAGCACCAACTCATAAAGGGCCTAAGGGCGTAACCTGTTAACTGTGGTCATGGTAGAGTAAGATCTCCATCCCCACGTACACCCTATGTCTTTCTGGCTCCTCCAGGAGGCACTGTCTACCCTGAAGTGTTTGGGTTCCTGCTCCCAGCAGAGCCAAGTCTGATGACTAGAGGAGGGAGCAGGCACTCAGGGAGCAGTGGAGTGGCAGATGCTCATACCACCTTCTTCCCCCATCCTGGCCAGGTGGATGTCCGCAGAGAAGACCTTGTGGAGGAAATCAAAAGGAGAACAAGCCAGTCCCTCTGCATCTGCTGAACTGAGCAAACTATCAGGGAAGAAAGTAGGACTGGCACTAGAGGCTAAGACAAAACTCCGAGTATGTGCTTCAACAAGCTTTGCACTTTTCTGTTTCAGCAGGAAGACCGGAACAATGGTCAGAAGAGAGACTTTAAAATTTTTATTATGATTATTTTATTGGTAATTACTGGCAAAATGGCCAGCTGCTAGGCCATTTTCCTTAGAAGGCCCTGGGGGCTTAGTCCAGTCTGCTTCTGGGCTACAG
The DNA here is from genome assembly GCA_963574435.1 of Cheirogaleus major. NCBI lineage: Eukaryota > Metazoa > Chordata > Mammalia > Primates > Cheirogaleidae > Cheirogaleus > Cheirogaleus major. The sequence goes on from CAUYPO010148208.1 coordinate 10,762, forward strand.
GGACCCGGCCTGAGATGGTCTCATCTCCTGGGCCCCACACCAGATGGAGCGGATGCCTCCCCACAACCAGCTGCCAAAGGTCCAATAAAACGCCTAAACCACCGGAGCCTGCCTGTGTCACTGCCTAGCCCTGCCATCCCGGCAGAGCCTGAGCCTCTGGTTCAGACCACTTTGGGGTGGGAAGGGGAGAAAGACTTACAGTACACCCCGCAGGCTCTTCCCCAGGGGGAAGGGCGATCTTGAGGTTCTTGCCTCCAGCGTCCACCCTGCGGTTTGTGAGCCACTCAGGAGGCTGCGGTGGACTAGGCCGCCTGCTAGCGTTCCCAGCTTTCACCTGAGGGTCCGAAGCCCCGCGGCGCACGTGCAGTGGATACCTCCACCCCCTTGGAAGGCGGGGTCCTGCTCAGAGCCAATGAGAGCTTGCGGGGTGGAGGGGTAGGGAAGCTTCCAGAGGCCGATGGGGAGGAAGTTATAAAGAGGGTACGAGGGAGTCCGCAGGAGACCATGCAGTCCAAGCGCGAGTGTGAGGTAAGTGGGGGCTACGGGAGGGCCAAAGAGCCCCACCTGCGCGGGGGGCGGCTACAAGAACCCCAGCACCACAAGCGAGGTGGGGGCGGGCCCTGCGATCCTGCGTTCCAACCCGCCTTTTCCCTCGCAGCTATGGTGCGAGAGGGTGAATCCAGAGAACAAGGCGGCGCTGGAGCCGTGGGTCAGGGAGACGGGCATCCGCCTGGTGCAGGTGAACGGGCAGAGGAAGTATGGCGGGCCACCCCCAGGTACGGTAGCCCCAGCCCCTACGGCCCAGAACAGCCCCTTTTGGGGGAGGGGCCTGCCCAGATCTGCCACAGTCCGAAACCCCAAACTACCCGGATTTATAACCCCACGCAGATGAGGAAACATGTCTCTGGCTCCCCATACACCCGCCCCATCGAGGAAGGGAGCTTAAAGTACACTCTGTGCTAGCCCCATGGTTAGCTCAATCACCTAATTATGCCACCGACCTGGGGTACGGCGTTGTACCCACTTCACAGACGTTTGCTCACTCTGCCCCCTCCCCGCGCTGGGTCCATGGGCTCCGAATTCGGAACCATCCCGGTGGATGACGGTGTCCCTCCACACCCCCTTCTCCCAGGCTGGGTGGGCAGCCCGCCGCCAGCCGGGTCGGAGGTGTTTATCGGACGGCTGCCCCAGGACGTGTATGAGCACCAGCTGATCCCACTGTTCCAGCGCGTGGGCCGCCTCTACGAGTTCCGCCTGATGATGACCTT
>CAUYPO010148209.1:0-18741 GCA_963574435.1 Cheirogaleus major
GCATGGGTTGTGCAGATCCGCTGCGTAGCCACGCCCATCACTAGGTCTTATTTTCGGGGTAGGGCTTATATTGCGCAAATGCTTAGAAATCCTGCTAGGGCTTATTTTATGGGTAGGTCTTATTTTCGGGGAAACACGGTAAAAGGAGCCAGGCTATGATCGTGGCCACAGAGGCAGTGAGGGGGAAATGCAGTAGCATTGTTCCATATGTTTCCTGCTCTTATGACATCATCACTGGGTCACCAAGCAGGATGTGGATTGAAGTGGCTCAGGACCAGAATTATGGCAGGGTGTAAAGGATAACAGGCAAATCCCAAGGTGAGGAGTCCAATTGGAAACCCTTCACATGAAGAAGGGACCCCAAAGAGCTGGCAATATGCTCCATGTAAAGTCAACCAAAAATAAGCCCTCTCTCTCACCTTTCCTTCACCCACTCAGGCAGGCACTGAAAGAAAATTTCGTGTCTTGAACATTGATGCTGAGTGGAGTAGGGACTCTCCCCTGATGATTTATAACCACAAGCTGGCCCTCCTATACGCTGTGGGCCTGAATTCACACTCCCTAGGTGGCCTGAAAAACTTAAGATTGAGAATTTAGTTTAAGGTGGTCCTAAGCTGGTAGTGGCCCCAGGCAGCTAATGTAATCAAATGCATATTTAATCTGGAGGAATCCTCCCTTAACCCAAAACTCAAATAATTCTCACGGATAAAGTTTTAAGAAATGTGAGATCACAGTTTAAAATCACAAAATAAATGAGGAAATGAGGCATCATGAGCAAAAGCCAGCAAAAACAACACATAACAGTATGCAAAGACTATGATACTGAAATTATCAAATAATGTAAAATAAATTTTCTCATGTTTAGAGAAATTAAAGAAGGGAGTAAAAACATGAGTAAAATCAAGACATTAAAATTGTGACCAAACAGATTTGAGAAAGAACTGAGTAGTTCTTTTATAATTGTAAAAAAATAATAATTAAAGTTTAAAAATCAGTGAATTGCCCTAACTGCAGATTAGACCTAGCTGAAGAGAGATTTAATGATCTGAAAAATGTATTTAAAGAAATTATCTGGAATGCAACACAAAAAGAAAGTGTAGAAAAACAATGAGAAGACCTAATTATCTAATTGGAGTACTGCAAATAAAAAACAGGAAAAGGACAATGTTTACAGAGATAATAGCTTAAAAAAAATCTTTCAAGAGTGAGGATGAAATATATTTTCCAACACTTAAAACTCAAAAGAATTTGTTACTAGTAGACCTTCACCAAAAGAGTCTAAAGAATGTATTTCAGACAGAGGAAGGTGATATCAGAAAAAAGGTCTTGGCTGAGCACAGTGGCTCACGCCTGTAATCCTAGTACTCTGGGAGGCCAAGGTGGGAGGATTGCTCAAGGTCAGGAGTTCGAAACCAGCCTGAGCAAGAGCGAGACCCCGTCTCTACTAAAAATAGAAATAAATTAATTGGCTAACTAAAAACATATAGAAAAAATTAGCCAGGCATGATGGTGCATGCCTCTAGTCCCAGCTACTTGGGAGGCTGAGGCAGGAGGATCGCTTGAGCCCAGGAGTTTGAGGTTGTTGTGAGCTAGGCTGACACCATGGCACTCTAACCTGGGCAACAGAGTGAGACTCCGTCTCAAGAAAAAAAAGAAAGGGGGGGGGGGAAGGAAGGAAAGAAAGAAAGAAAGAAAAAAGGTCTTAAATGCAGGAGAAATTTATGAGCAAAAAATGTGTATAAATATGGGCAAATATAAGCATAGTGACCAATAAAGTGATAAAAATGTTCTTGTAAAGTCAAAAAAAAAGGAAGAATAAAAATATCTAAACATATCTCATGTAAATCAAGGGGAGGCGATGATCAGAGTTAAAGTAGTCTAACTTGATATCGTGCAGTGAAAAGATAAAGTTAGAGATTAATTTCAATTGTACATAGTTAATATATACAAATGCTAAAATTAATGGAATACCTATTAAAAGAACAGAAATATAAAACTTTCCAAGTAACAGAGAAAAAATGGAATGAGGAAAAGAATAAATCCACAAAGAAAAACACAGAAAAGATAGAACAAATAGAAAGCACAACTTAAGACGGTAGAAATAAATAAAAGCATTAGTCATTTCAAAATGTGAGTGGACTAAATGTTCCAGTTAAAGTCAAAGTCTGATTCATGCATGCAACAAATATATACCAGGCATCTTCCTCTGTGCTCAGCACTGTGCTAGGCACAAGGCACAGAGCAGTGAACAAAACAGCCAAAGATCCCTAATAGGAGAGACAGACAACAAACCAAATAAGTAACACAATGGTATATGAGATAGTGGTACATGTTCCAGAGAAAAAATAAAGCAGTGAAAGAAGGTAGAGAATGGGGAGGTTCACTTTTCTAAATAGAGTAGTCAGGGCAGGTGGCATTTAAGGTAAGACCTGAAGAGAGGATAAAGTAGTGAGCTGATGGATGTGTAGGGAAGGGAATTCCAGGTGGAGAGAACAGCACGTGCACATGACTTGAGGAGGGATGTGGCTGCCGTGTTCAGGAAATTCAAGTGGGGCTGCGGTGTTACAAGTGGAGAGTGAAGATAGATGAGGCTGAAAGAAGACAAGAGGCCAGATCAGACAGGACCCAGGGGGCCAAGGAGAGGCCTTGCGCTTTTCTTCTCAGTGTAGTGAGTGTCATCAAGGAGTTCTGAGCAGAGGATCTCGAATGGGTGGCTGCTACATCAGGCAAAGACAAGGGGAAGCATGGAGGTAAGGGAAAATGGCCAACCTGGAATATATATTCTGTGGTCAGCCTGGATTTTTAAAAATCCACTTTTAGTCTATTAAACAAGACAATCTTAAACATAAATATATGAAAAGAATGAAAGAAAAAGGTTGGAAAAAGATATACCAGGGAAATATCAACCAGAAGAAAGCTGATGTAGCTCTATTTATCAGACAAAATAGCTTTTTCAGGCAAGCAGCATATCAAGAAATAGAGTCCTTACATTATGGCTGAAGGTTCACCCAGAAAATATTCACTCTTTTCTTGTTGATTTATTTTAACTAATATATTTAATCTTTTTCAATTTAACAAATAAGATGCATATTTGTGAAAAGTATATTGGACAGGAAATTAACAGAACCACAGAAAGAAACAGATAAATCCACCTTTATAGTGCAGTGTTTTAATGTACCTCAGTAATTGATAGATCAAACAGTCTGGAAATTAATAATGTTTTAGAAAATTTGAACCACTCAATTAACAGGCATGATCTAATAGACATGTATAGAACATCACATTAAATAACTGCAGAATGCACATTCTTTGCAAGCATCCACAGAGTAGTTGCAGAAACTATGTGCTAGGCCTTAAATCACATTTCAAACACCGTGTTCCCTGACCACAACGCAGTAGCAAAAAGATACCTGGGAAATCCTCATATATTTTGAAATTAAGAAAGAGTTAACTCATAAAAAAAATCATAATATAATTAGAAAATATTATCTAGTATCAAAAACCTGAGGTAATACCTAAAGGAAAATTTATGCTTATAGTGAGGGAAGGGGAGAGGCTAAAAGTTAATGTGCTAAGTATCTGGCTTAAGAAGTTAAAAAAAGAACAACAAAATAAATCCAAAGAAAATAACAAGTAAAGGAAAATAAATAATAATAAAGATAAGAGAGGAAATTAATAAAATAGAAAATAAACACAGAGTTGAGAGGAATGAATAGAGACATTATTATACATGCCTCGGAGATTAAACAGATTGTAGGAAGATATTATGAGTAACTTTATACTGATACATTTTTAAAACTTTGGTGAGATGGATACAGTTTCCTATTATAAAAATTACTCAAGAAGAAATATAAAATCCAAATATTCCTTTAATTATTAAGGAAACTGAATCAAGAACAAAAATCTTCCCACAAATACACCAGACTTTTATGGTTTACTGGTGAGTCCAACCAAACATTCCGGGAACAAATATTCCAATCTACAAACTACCCCAGAGTATAGGAAAAGAGGGAACACTTTGCAATCCCTTATCTTAATATCAAAACCTGACAAGGACAGTCCAAAAAAAGTTCTAAATTTACAAGACATTCTTAATCGTGGATGAAAATGCAAAAATTCCAAGTAAAACACAAAACATTAGCAAATTGAATCCAGTAATGTTTAAAAAAGACAGTACATCATGACCAGGTTAGGTTTATCCCAGAGTTTCAACAATTGTTTAATATTAAAAAATTGGCTAGTGTAATTTACTGCAGTGACAGATTAAAGGGGGAAAAATCATATGCTTCTCTCAATTGATACAGAATGAGCATTTATTTGATAAAATTCGGTATCCTCATGACTTAAAAAAATGCCTAGAATAGAAGGATACTTTCATTACCTGGTAATAAAGTATCTCTACAAAATCCAACAGTAAACATACTTTTAATTGGGAAATTTTGAAAGCATTCAGTGCCTTTAAAATGGGAAGCAAGACAAGCGCCCACCATCACTTCTAATCAGTGTTGTAGTGGGAAATCCTAGTCAGTAAAGTAAAATAAGAAAGGGAAATGACATATGGATTAGAAAGAAAGAAGCAAATCTATCATTATTCTCAGATAACATATGATGTATTTGATGAAAAACCCAAAAAGAATGTTGAAATAAATTAACTTTTTAAGAGTTTTCTAAAATCAATTACATTTCTATTGAATGTAATTCAAAAAACAGGTAAAGCATGTGATTACAGAAAAGATACCATTTACAGAGCATCAAAATATACACCTAGGAATAAATTTAATAAAAGATATTTAAGACCTATTACTAAAATATATGTATAAGACCTATTGAGAGACACTTTAAAAAATTAATGGAGAGACCTACATGTTCATGGATTAAAAGTCAGAGTTTGGTAAAGATCTCAGTTCTCCCTAAAATTGATTTATAGATTTGAGGGGGTATTGTTTATTTTTTTTTTTTTTGAAATTTGATAAACTGATTGTGAAATTTATATGGAAGAGAAAAGAATAACCCTTGTAGTCTTAAAGAATGGGGATGAGAATAGAGGAGCTGTGTGTGTCTTGTCTTAACCAAATGACAAGAATTATTATCAAGTTAAAGTACTTAAGAGCGTGTGGTGTTGGCACAAAATAGAGAAAGCTAAAACTGGTCTCCTATATGTAGGAAACAATTCATGACCAAGAGGCATTGCAGTTAAAGTTGGAAAGGATAGATTTTCCAATAAATAATGGTAGGACAATTGTGTAGGAAAAAAATCAAATTAGATCTGTACTTCACACTGTACACAATTTTAGGTTGGATTAAAGACTAAAATATGAAAAGCAAAAATGTAAATCTTTTAGAAGACATTAGAGTACAGTATCATTATGACCACAGTGTAGGGAAAGGATTTTTTTAATTAGACCCAAAAAGTGCAAACTGTAAAGGTAAAAATTGACAAGTTTGACTTTGTTAAAATTAAGAATTAAGATACCATAAAGATATTGTGGGTTTTTTTTCCTTTAGTCCTTGTCCATTAGAGATATATTCTGAAATATTTATGAGTGAAATGATATATTATCTTGGGTTTGCTATGAAAGTACTCCAGGAAAAAAACATGAAGAGAGAGATGAAACAAATGGTAGAATGTTGATAATTATCGAAGCTAGATGATGGGAACATGGAAGTGTATTATACTGTTTTTGTGTTTCTGTATGTATTTGAAATGTTTTATTTTAAAAAAGTGTTTTCTTTTTAAAGAAACCATCCTTTTTTATGGTGACTTTCCTGGCTTTTGTGGAAGACTTAACATTTTTTAAAAATTGTTTTCTGAAAAGGTCACTTGTTAAGTGCATATCTAAATAAAATCTAATTTTTATCCTGAATAGGACTTTTCTTACAAATTGATAAATCATAAAACAATCTCCTAAAATAATACCATAAAGAGAGTAAAGAGACAAGTCACAAACTAGGTGAAGATCTTTGTAATACATAAAAGCAAAAAACTAGTACCCAGGTACTAAGCAAAGAACTTCTAAAATTCAATAAGCAGTTTCTTGGATGTGACATCAAAAGCATAAACAGCAAAAGAAAAAAGAGACAAACTGGACATCAAAATTTTAAAATTTTGTGCTTCAAAGGACAGTAGGAGGGAAGTGAAACAATCACCCACAGAGTGGGAGAAAATATTTACAAATCATGTATGTGACAAGGGACTTATATCTAGAATATATAAAGAACTCTTACAATTCAATAATAAAAAGACAACTCAGTTTTAAAGATGGGCAAAGGATCTGAACAGACATTTTGCCAAAGAAAATGTACAATGCCAATAAGCATATGAAAAGATTCTCAACATCATTAGCCACTGGGGCAAATCAAAACCACACACAACAGGATAACACTTAATACCCATGTGGAGAAATTGGAACCGTCAACAGTGCTGGCAGGGATGTAAAATGGTGCAACTGTTTTTGAAAACAGTTTGACAGTTCCTCAAATGTTTAAACATATCACCCAGCAATTAATTCCACTTCTAGATCTATACCCAAGAGAAATGAAAACATATGTTCAAACAAAAACTTGTACATTATTATTATAATAGCCAAGAGGTAGAAACAACCGAGATATCCACAACTGTTACATGGATAAATAAAATGTGAGATATATATATATGTGTATATATATGTATATACACACACACACACACACACACACACACACACAATGGAATATTATTCAGCTATAAAAAGGAGTAGATTGTGGTGGTGTGGTGGCCGGGCGAAGTGGCTCATGCCTGGAATCTTAGCACTCTGGGAGGCCAAGGTGGGAGGATAGCTGAAGGTCAAGAGTTCAAGACCAGCCTGAGCAAGAGTGAGACCCCGTCTCAAAGAAAAAAAAATTAAAATTGATTGTGGTGGTGATGGGTGCACAACTCTGAATATACTAAAAGCCATTGAATTGTACACATTAAAGGAGTGAATTGTATGATGTGTGAATTATATCTCAATAAAGCTGTTTTTAACAAATCAATAAACAACTCAATAGGAAAATAAGCAAAAGGCATTCCATGCATTTCATAGAAGAAACATGTATGCACAATAGATACTGGAAAAGATGACCAACCTCATTCCTAATCAGAAAAATGCTAATTAAAACCACAGTGGGATACCATTGTATGCCCACTTGATGCACAAAAAATTGTTAAACTCAGGCAATACCACTTCTCCACATGTAGAAGATGTGGAGAAGCAGAGGCAATTCCTCCACTGCCAAAGGAGTGTGAATTGTACAGCCACTTTCAAAGATAAGGCGGCATTGGAGAGTTGAAGATGCAAGCACTTACCACCCAGCAATTATCCTGAGTGTATTCCCAAAGAAACTCACGGGAGTACTATAAAATTCAAAACCACATAAAACTAAACAATGTATTATTTAGGGGTATAAATATATGTAATACACCTATTTTTAAAAAGCAAACGAGAAGGATAAACACAAAATTCAGGATAATGAGAATGGGTAAGAATTGGGAGCGTCTAACAAGCATTCAGGGTAATGTTCCTTTTCTTAACTTGGGTGGTGGGTATGTAGATATTGTGTGGGGATCCAAGGGTTGGTTAGAAGGCAAAGTATTACCTGACAACTTGACATTGAGGGAAGATTTAGGAAAACTCAGAAGCATACAATGAACAGTTTTTCCATGCCATTTAAAAATGCTGATAATGCTGACCCTGAGTTTCTAGAAAAGATGAACATATTTAACATCTTCTATTTGAGAAGCAAAAGAGAGAAAATGTTTTTATCCAAGAAAAAGAAACTAAGAGAACTACACAAAAAAAGCAGCAGAAGAACAGGAGTGTTTTAGAAAGGTTTCTAACAAAAGTGGGTGACATTAAGAGCTTTGTACTTGGAGGTGAACCTCATTTATTTCAGCCACCAGTTCTTTATTCTTCAGTGATGTTCAATACACCAGACACTGCTGTAAGTAAAACCACACACTCTCACTTTAGTCACTTAGTGGTTGACTTTCTCTTTTTCAGATCCTGCTCACACTCAAAGATGAACCACAAAGACAAGGAGGAAGAACCTATTCACCACTCCTGGGTGCGTGACTGAGGATGAAGCATCCACCAGCACTGCAAGGGGGTCCATAGTATTTTTTTTGCTGCCTCAGAGTCCCCAAAGCCTTCAAGCAGAAGTGGCAGTAGATGGTTGCCAATCAGCCAATCCAGACTTTTACTGGGACAACAGGAAAACAGATCCTCTGGGTTTTGATGGAACTCGGAAGTGGGGACATTCAGCTGCTGCATTATTAACCCATCAGAGCACACATGTATCTTTTACCTTCCCTTTACCCCCACCCCCAACCTGCTTAGGTCTTCTCTGTCCCTTTCCTGCTACTGCACAGAGATGATATAAAAGAGGCTCTTTGGCTATTTGCATTTTGCTTCCTCTTCTTTTCCAGATTGCAGTATTCAGCAATATTTTCTTTGTACAAGCTTAAAATCCCAACATCATTATCTACCAAAGTTGCTCTTCCCTTTTAAGAGGGTCTGGGGGAAGGGAAGAACATACATCACAAGTCTCCCAGAGAGAGGAGACCAGTCGGTGTGCTGCTGATAACATGAGCCAGGGTAAAGGTACCCTTTCAAATTACTGATTTCTAAGATTAATAAAGTAATTCTATTTCTATTTTCTTTTTTTCCATTTACTAATTTCCCAACCATCAGTACTCACAAACAAGACTGAAATGGAACCAACTTTTCATTTTACTTTATTGCTGGGCAATTTTTTAAACTTCATTTTAGAAATATGAGCTATAAAGACATGTTTTTACATTTTGTTTCAGCAGATGGTGGGGCCAAGGGCAGCGCCCGCACCTGGGAAGCTGGTGTGTGCGTTCCATCCCATCTCCATTCCAGCCCACGGCAGGCAGGCTCACCCACAGTGCAGTCCCAGCAGCGTGCGACTCTGTACCCACGTGCACACTGCTCGCCCGACAGCCTGTCTCAGTGATGCAGCACAGCCCCTCGCGCGCTCCCTTGGACCCTCGGCTCTCCTGCGTGCTCACCTTTCTTAGATCCTCTCTCTGCTGCTGCTGGAGAAAAGGTTGAAAGTTGGGCCACAGAGCCCACTGAAGGATTCACTTAGCTGCCCTATTGGGGGAGAATCCAGAGTCTGAGGCTTCTACAAGGTCCTGTGAACTCAGCATTGAAATCCCAAGAGAAAAATGACACCCAAAAAGGCATAAAAGGGACCTTGTTGCCTTCTTAGTGAATGAAAACAAAGGTTTGGGCACAATGAGGCATTTTATTTGCTTGTGAAGGATGAGGTCTGTTGGTTGCAGGAGAGAAACAAGAATGTATTCCAGATGTTCCTAAGATTTTCTAGATAGTAGTTTGAGGACCATCTTAACTGTTTACTTACTTGGTTGTGAGTTGATTAGGAGACACATTAGAATTCCTCATTCCACATGAATCTTATGAAAAAGGATAAAAGGTTATGAGCCCAGTGAAAGAACTTTTAGACCAAGAATAGTGCTTAGAATTGTCCTAGGTAACCAACCAAAATGAAATCCTGAAGCTAATTTCTTACTGCATTCACCATGTGCTGATCAGGTGCTAAAACTCCATCTCTCTCCCTTCATGTATCCAAGAACTCTCAAGTCATTTTTACTTGTACTGGACTTTTCTTGGTAATAAACCAGACAGATCATGTGAGCTCCCCTCCAACAGAGGTGACATTTCCATTGTCACTCTTTACTCTCCCCAAAAACAAGTGCGTATTTTTGAAGAAGGACAGACAATGGTTCAGTTTCTGTGGTACCTGTCATGGGTGTGGAATGGGAGGCTGGAGTCCAGACTCCTGTCCATATTTATATCTGCTGCTTAACCTAAGAGTAGAGCTCTGACATAAAAAGAACATTTGGAATCACAGTGTGTTCTGTTTTCTTTGGGATGCTTCAGGAAACACATCTAGTTGCCTTGGTTCATTAGGATGAACCAGAGGTCAACGTTTTAGTGAAGTTGGATAAAAGGGAGGTTTAGTCTAGGGCCAGAAAAATTATTTCCCTCTTCCTTATTGAAGCCTCAAGTAAGGACTGGTGATTCCAGATATAATGCAGTGCTTCTCAAAATGTAGTTAGTTATTAGGCAACCTGGACTGCACCCCAATCCTAAAGTTATCTCTAGAGCTGCAGTCTAAAACTGTACATTTTAAAGGGTGATTCTCACGCCCAGTGAAATTTGAGAATGGCTGCCACAAGTGATCGACTCTGACCCAGGGAGAGAAACAGCCCAGGCTGACATGCCAAGCGTGCTGCATCCTTCTCTATGCCCATTGGCTTCCGGGGTGAGATGGAGCACAATCCCACCAGCCAGGATTTCAGAACAAGGACGTAGCTGCTGAAGGACGGCAGAAGTAAATGGCTGCCGCACGGATGAACACTGAGCAAGAAGCCCTTAGCGTGGGCTGGGCATGGATAAAGCAGGAAAAATGTCTTGCTGACCAAACTCAGGAGAGTCTTGGAGACTTGGAGAACACCAGAAGAATAAAGTACACACGTAGCCATACACGTGCACACACACACATAGGCACACATGTAGGCACGAACATACCATACACATCCTTTAGCCTGTAAATTTTAGCTTCAGATAGACTTTTTTTAACCAATGGTAAAGTGGCCTCACTTGCAGGGCATGTCTCTCAGGAGTTGCTAAGCAGCCCCTTCCTCTGTGCTCACTCATTGCAGATGGCCCTGGGTGGACTTCATACCCCAGTGGAATTCTGCATTGCTCTGGGATCACAGGAGAACTATGAGACTGTGCTTTTCTTGCCCTCTCCCACTCCCAAATCCCTGATAAGAGACACACAGTCTGGAAAGGGATTCCTGGTTAGCTCTGTTAGGCTTAACCTGATAACAGAATTAGCCTCATATTCGTAGGCCATTTGCCACAGTTTCTCTAATTCTCCATTGATATAGGAGGTGGGATGAGATTTTCAAAAACAGTATGCTGTTGCTAATTTATAGTTAATGTACAAACCACATTTCCAATGCAAGAGTTCACACCAAGGGATTATGGCCACAGTAATCCGGAGGTTAAATTCATGTGCTCCTGCAAATCTGAGCCGCTGCTTCGGTGTGTCTGAGAATAGTGTACTCTGTGAGAAGGGAGGGGCACGAGCACAGCCTTCTCATACAGCAGAAGTCAGCAGTGTGCCCACTGGGTAAGGCATTCACTCCAAGCAACGTATCTGACAACTGAGTCTCTGCCCCAGCTCCCAGGTGCCCCTGATGAGTACAAGTGGACATGGAATTAAGAAAAGGGTAATTAAGGACATTTATCCAATCAGACGTACACCTTAGAATAAGGCTTTTACTGTTCTAGAAACAATCTTCCAGAAGATGAAATTATCCAAGATTCCCCAAAAATATTTATTTATACAAAGATTTTGAGAGTAATATTTGTATTTGTCTTCATCCCTCAGTCTGTGCATCTGGGCCAAGTCTTGCGTGGCACACGTGCAGCTTCCCCGGATGCCTCACGTATTGTAGCACCTGCTTCCAGGAACACCAAATGAACACAGGGTCTTGGGGGGAGGGGGGGAAGCCATAATGCCCCGAGGCTGCATGGACCCACAATCCAGACATGTGCACCCTGACCCGGAAGGCATCTAGCCAAATGTCCAGGGGAAATAAGATCAAAGAAGAAGGCGAGAGAGACCCAGAGGGCAGACAGGAGGGGGTTAATGCTCACCCTTTGCTTCTGAGTTCAGCATCTCTGTAAGGCCTAGTATAGTTGATGGCCCGGGAACCACATTACCTGGATTTTCTCCCTGTGGTGACCCACACTGCTCATTGGTGTAGAGAGGACAATTTGCAAAAATAACAAGATTTGCCCGTAATTGCAGGTAGCACAAGATACAATTCTGGGACTTTATCTTGGTAACCTTTCTGGAAAAAAAAATGCTTGCCTTGTATAACATAATCCAGATTCCCTAGAGCAAATGTGGTACAGCAATGTTCAAATCTGACCTCAGATCCGTAGTGTCTTCCAGTCTGGCCCAACCCGGCCACTCTCTGCCCTTCCTCCTCCCTAGGGTAACCCAGATACCATCGCCACACGACACATCGACTTGCCATCCCCCTTCCTCTACCCCCACCACCTCTGTCTGCATCACAGAAAATCTGTGTGTTCTGAAGAGTTCGGCCTTCCCCTAACCAAACACACACTTTCTTTACCACAGTGATTCTCAGAGCCAGCAAGAAAGAGAAATGTTCCAGAAGGAAACCTCCATCTCAGCCATTTGCCTAGAGCCGCAGGTTGTGGGCTCCGGGCCGGCCTCTAGGTGAGGTCTGTTGCTTTTGTTTCCCGAGGAGTGGGCAGTCAGCATGGCAGTTCTCTCTCCTCTCTTTCTCTGTCGCAGGTGGGGTCTCAGCTACACTTACAAGACTTCACCACCATGTTGGAGAGCTGTTCCACCTTAGGGGTCCTCCCGACATAGTACAGGATGGTCAGGGGCTCCAAGTCCTGGGGCACGCAGCAAGGCGAAGCAGATGCTTCTGGGTTCAGGGTGTTGTACAGTCCCAGCACCTGGAGAGGGACAGATCATTTATTTAGAGGTTGGAAAGCCAAGCCTCAGGCCTGGAGCCTAGGAATGCTACAAGTTCTAGGGGCTGCCTAGAGACTTAGCAAGCGGTGGAATGGCCACTGATGCAATTTAAGAGGAACTGCTGGAACACAGTTTGGGTGAGTGACGAGTTGCTGTTCATCCACAATGACAGAATGCAGAACATCTGCACTTGTTTGAGGGTTATCAGTTGAAACATGTAACAGTTATTGGGAACTTTAAATTGATAATGCAATTCTCTTGGCTGTTAAGAAAACAACTCCTATATTGGTCTTCCTAGCTGTAACTGATCACTTTGGTGAGAAATGTTCTCAACATGGCCTTGGGCCATTCAGTGAGTGCCAGAGTGCAGGGCCCCAGACAGGATGCAGTAATAATGAGCTACAAGGAAACATGGTTCACAAATTACTGCCCTATTTTTGATTCCCCTTGAGGGAAAGACAAGCTACCTTCAGAGGTTGTGGACTCTCTTCTTTCATGAAAGTGTTTCATGAAACACTTTTCTAGTGTTTCGTATTAGCTTCTTCTACAAGCTTTTCATTGTCTTTTAGAATAAGTTTTCTACACTCAAGAGGCTGGAATGATCAGAGTTCTTTAACTAATGGTAGAAGACTTTCTACCCCAATGTTCCTGGCCAACCATGTGCACACAGCTCTGACATACAGGGTGGCATATGATAATTAGTTTCCATCGCACAAAAATCTTTAGACAAAGCAAATTAAAAGTCTGGTTGAAACCATGGTAGGAATTTAAACGGGTAGAATTGCATCAGGGTGCCAAGATCAGAACCTTTATAAGAGGGATTTTACTCACCCCAGACCATCATTCACTCATTCAACATTCAGTCCTTCATGGCATTCTTTTTAACAAGTGGCCTGGTCGGCTCTGCCCCATTGCCCCAGATGGCACAAGCCCTGCTGCCTACCGTGCTGTGGGTTGTGTCTGCGCTGCGGAGGTATGGGCAAGGGCCTGAGCAGAAGTTGGCGTAGTAGCCCTTAGGTTCATGGACCCATTTCCAGCCCAGATCCTGCCGGAAGTCAATGTAGAGGGGGCGCACACAGCAGTTCTCCTCCAAGTTGCTACAATGAAAACATTTATAGAAAATCAACTTAAAAAGGATACCACCAGTAAAAGAAACTTCACAAATGCCCTCATATTTCCCCTTGCAGTCCTTCTATGCCATCATAGGGGGTGGCTCTAATTAATGGAATCCCAGGTTCAAGGGCAGGGGGCTGTAGAAACCAGAAAGGCATTCTCCTATATTGAAGACCAGGATTCCAGGGATGTAGTAAGTGGATATAGATGCTGCAAGAGGAAGAGTAAAGAGTCAAAGGTGGCCCTGCCCACTTGCACATCACAAATCAAAACAGAGACATAAAGTGCCACACATAAAGCACTACTGTTATTAGCCAGCTCAGCTCTCTTGAGGTTGGTTCCTAATGTGCACCCAACCGGAAATAAACTCTAAGCTGTATAGCTTGTAAACCATAGTAGATGACTGCTTAGACTAAATCTAGAGGCCATTTATCCAAACAAGGCATATCTTCTTATTAGAACCATGATCCCAGATCACCTAAATGGGATTATCAGGCCCCTTCAATTCTGTTGCCTGCAGAAATCCATTTGGCAATACACCTTGCCAAGTAGGCATCTAGCTTGTGTTTCAAGATCTTCTGAGCTTCCAACCTGCTTCTTACAAAGGCAGCTACCAACTAAAATCTGGCTTCTTGTGAGTGAACCATAGCAGACACTATTGGTTATCTATTCAATAACCATTCCTAATCCCCTTCTCCCTTGCTACTTCCCATGACAGGGTCTAGAACACCAGATATTCATGTTCCTGGCTTCCCTCGCAGGAGGGGTGGTCTTGTGACCCAATAATGAATGACTAATGAGATAAGAAGTATGCAGGGGGTGCAGGCAAGTTCTGGCAACGATATTTTGATCACTTATAAAAGTAACAGCTGAAAGAAGAAAGCTGCTGGCTCTTCCCCTCACCCCTTCTTCTTGTTTTAAACATGGACAAGATACCTGGAGCTCTAGCCATCACTTGTGACCAAAAGCCAACACAGTAAGCATGTCAGGCTGGAAAGCGAGAAAGCCTGTGTCCTCAGTGGTATAATTATGCAGCCAACCAACCCTGAACATGCTGCTACAGGCCTCCTGCGAACAAGAAATCCCCCACGGTTTAAGTCACTGTCACATGCAGCCAAGAGCATTCGTTCCTAACTGACAGACACACAGAACAAATCGCCCTGCCAGCCTTCAGACCGCTGGCGGCAACGACATTGCCTCCCCTGCACCTTCCACCCCCTAAGCTCAACATCCCTAGTTTAGTCCTCGTAGGACATGGTTTCCAGATTTAAGACGTCCCAATTCATTGTCCCCAGCTCCGTTCAGGCATCCTCCCAGCCACAGTGACCCGCATGCTCCTTCCTTTACCCAAAGCGCTTCTCCTCCTGGATCCCCACATCCCAAACCTCACTCATCCTGGGAGCCTCTGCTCAAATCCCACACCCTTCTGAAGCCTGTGTGCACGGATGAACTCCTTGCTCCCGATGCTTGAAGCACTTAATCCTTCAAACCCTCTCAGGGATGTGATCATTTCTACCTTTTAGTAATTGGTACAAATGCTTTATCATCGCCTCCCATATATGTGAGCAGTGAAACTGCTCCCAAATAAGGAAGGAAGGTGTGTCTTTTCTATCTCTGTATCATGCCTACCCAATTATTTCTGAATTAGTTAAGTTCTCTGGCTCAGATTTCCCCTGCAAATGGAAACTGCACTATTTTCCCCCATCTGGTAGCATCCCTGGACCCTTCATAGTGAACTGAGCACTTCTTTAACGGAAAGTCCTGAATTAGTATCTCTGTTTCTCTCTCACGCAAACACACACACACACCCTACAAGTCCATAAAACATGAAAACCATGGAAAGATTCAGCCACGCATCTCCAATCCAAACTATTTGAACAACACTCTCCTGCTCATAGTTTTCTTCATTCATTTCATCCAAGCCCGTCCAGAGCTGGGCTGCAGAAAAACAGTGGGACTCCCAGGGAAACAGAAAGAGATCTGCAAGATTTTCAGTCTTCCTTCCTGGAGATGTTTGTCAATAGCATCAGGGACCTTCTGTTGAGCGTGGCTCAGTTCTGGGGCCTGACCCGCAGCAGGCACAGGTAGCTATTGGTTCCCGGGGGTCCAGGCTCACCGGAAGCAGTAATTGGTGTCCAGGGCCCGCTTCTTCCTCTGACCCCCCTGGCCCGGGCCGTCGAGCCGGTGCGGGGGGATCATCATAAGGATGAGATGAGGGCTGTGGTGGTCCTTCTGCTTCTTGAGGCGCCCTAGGTCTCCACGGCCATGATCGTCCTCATTGTCCACACCTGCAGAAGGGAAGGAAGGCGACACCCTCCTAAGGGAAGCAGAGCCCTTGGCGGCTCCTCAGCCCCTCCTATCACTGCCCAGCATCGGGGGCGGCACAGTCCACGAGGAAGGTGTTGGGGGCAAGTGAGGCTTCATTCCAATGTCCAGCTACAGGAAGGGGAAGACTGGGGGACGGGCGGGGACCCAGCACAGAAAGAACTTATCATCATCTTAAGGACGCCCCTGAACGAGGCCCACATTCTGATCCCCTCAGGACTCCTGCAGGGAAATCTTGCAAGGGGCAGAAAGTGCTTCCTGAGATGCTCCCTGGGAATCTTCATAGATCCACGAAGCATCCCCATCACCAGGCGGGTACCTAACATGTACCTGTGGGTTGTCAGTTTACATTCTAGACTTAGGATCTTGGGGTGTGAGTTTCCTTTTATAACTTGAAATTCAGTTCAAGACACTGCAGAAGTCTTACCGATAATCTAAGGTATCATGATTTAAGATGGCCTAAACGGGAGCCAAAGAAACAAACTGTATTGGGAGGCTGAAGCAGGAGCATCATGTGAGCCCAGAAGGCTGCGGTGAGCTATGATGACAGCCCTGCACTCTAGCCTGCATAACAGAGCAAGACTCTGTCGCTAAAAAAAACCCAAAAAACTGAATAACATTCACATTGCACTTACAGTTTTTGAAGTGTTTTCTTTATAAAATTCAGATGA
Source organism: Cheirogaleus major (assembly GCA_963574435.1). NCBI lineage: Eukaryota > Metazoa > Chordata > Mammalia > Primates > Cheirogaleidae > Cheirogaleus > Cheirogaleus major. Next base: position 16,701 of record CAUYPO010148209.1, read on the forward strand.
GATAACGAAGCATATGACAAATAGCTTAGCAAACGAGCTCTGGAAAGGAAACCTGAATTCATCTGAACTATTTCATCTGAGAGGGAAAGGACTGAGGACTGAATAAGAGAGAGTCTCAACTAAACAGAGCTGCATTTCACGAGAGACAGCTGCCGGCTGCCATCCACCTCCACTGAGGATAGGAATGTAAGGAGTTAATCTACATAGCTACAGGGGGACTTGCATCTCAAGAATGGGGCACTAGGTCTGTAAGATAAATGGGAGACCTGGATCTCAAATTCCCTTTTCTGAAAATTTTTATGAATGAGATTAAGTATTCACTGAAGTGGGAAGGTTTTATTCTAACCTAGCCTACAGCTAAGGACTCTCAAGGTCTCCTGGGCTTAGGATGTCAAATCCTTGGCTTTTTTTTTTTCTTTTTTTTTGAGACAGAGCGTGGTGGTGCTTGCCTGTAGTCCCAGCTACTCAGGAGGCTGAGGCAGAAGGACTGCTTGAGCCCAGGAGTTTGAGGTTGCTGTGAGCTAGACTGATGCCATGGCACTCTAATGTGGGCAACAGAGCGAGACTCTGTCTCAAAAAATAAAAAATAAAAAAATTTTTAATTTAAAAAATAAAAAAAGGGTCTGAAATAGAGTCCATGCAGGGTAAGAGGACTACCTAAGGCAGGGAGCCAAGGGCCTGCACCTTTTTCCAGACAAGCCTCTGACCTCAGGCATCCCTTAGTTACCCAAAATGGGAATATGAAAGGACAAGAGAACTTTCCTGAACTCCAGATCATCAAGGCTGAGTTCCCTGGAAATATACTAGAAAACCAGGAATGACTCCCAATTACTTCACCATCTCCATGCAAACACCCGTGGACACACACTCTGAGCCTCAAACCAATCATCCAAGCCCAGGTGACTCCTGGGCAAGGATCAGACAGGCCGTGCAACATCTGGGAAGTTCAGTAGTCAGGGCACTCATGTTCAGGGCCTCCTAAGTTAATTTCTTTTTGGGAAGGGGAAGACAATTCTTATCTGGTGAGCATTCCTGGCACTGTGTTTTACATTTGTTATTTAATTGTACTCTCATTCCCATTTCACAGGGCTCAGAGAGGATGACCAGCTTACCTATATAACCTCACTGCTCTGGCCTGCATCATGTGGTCTTCCAGATGCTAATGCATCCTCTAGAGCTATGAGCTGAAAGTCAAGCTCATTGCTTTTGGGGCAAAGCAGAATTTCTCAAGTGCAAAATAGTTGGCCTTCTCCATGGACGAGCATGGCTCCTTTTCTTGGGGTCTGGTAGGGGTCTCCTCACCTGTCCTGTCCCATTAACTACCCCCGATCCTATCACACATGTTTGTTTTGTTACCTTTGAATTTGATTTCCATCACCTCGTGAATGTTTTCCAGGATATCTCCATTGGGCTGAAAGGTGTGACATGGACAATGAATGCTGATTTCCAAACCTAAGTTGGACTCTGCAAAATAAGACACAGAGGCGGTGAGAAAAGCACTTCTGTGTGCTGGGGAAGCCTGCCCATCACCCGCGCAAGGTGGGCCAGGGCCTCTGCTCCCACAGGCACTCGCAGGAACTGAGGTACAAAGGTTCACGGGAGACAGAATGCACCTTCATGCACATGGTGCCATATTCCATGTACTTCTGTTACATTACGAACAACCGGGTACCCATGAACTAGCGACATCACGAAGGAGAATTGGAATAGTCATCCGTTTACAAAGGATGGTGTTAAGAGAAAACTGTCACCTACCTACTTGGGGGTGAAAGGACTAGGATACAGGAAGGAAAGAAAAAACTCACACCACCTAAGTGTTTGTTGGGAGAGGAGATATTTGAGCCCACCTACTGAGGAAGGATGAAGGGAAGAGGGAGAGGCACTGGAAGGGACTAAGGAGAGGGAGTAACTTAGGAGGCCAGGCACAGTGGCTCATTCCTGTAATCCTAGCACTTTAAGAGGCCAAGGCAGGAGGATTACTTGAGGCCAGGAGTTTCAGACCAGCCTGGGCAACATAGCGATACCCCATCTCAAAAAAAAA
>CAUYPO010148210.1:0-13351 GCA_963574435.1 Cheirogaleus major
CTAAAGGCTTGGAATGTTTTAAGATAAGGAGCTGTCAATCAGATACAAGACACCTGACATATATTTGTTGCGTAAATTGAAGATCTGCAGGTTTGTCTTGCATACCCTTTGGCCTCTTAATAGGCTACAAAAGATGTCTCCAAGAAGGGATGGGGGCTTGATGAAACATGTTTGATCTCCCTCCTCATGACAGGCAATTTAGTTTTAGGATATTCCCTTGGCCAAGAGGGAGTCCATTCAGTCAGCTGGTGGGGAGGTGAGCCTTAGGATTTTATTTTAGTTCACAGTAAGTTAAAGAGAAATTAAATAACTGCTTTTTATTGATGTATATAAACATCCTTACAATCATTATTTTTATTATGACTGGTGCATCTCTGAAACAAATAGTCTTATTTTGTTTATCTAAGAAATGTCCAGTTACCTCATTATGTTCTTTCTTTGAATTTTTATATGCTAAGCATTGACTGTTGGCTTATTTTGCTCTGATACCTATTGAAGTGAGAGTACTGGGTTTATGTTCATAGATCAACTTGTACAGGATTGGAGCTATAATATTTCCCTTAAGAACTAGGGATGCTCTTCTAATTTGCTGAAGCATGACACGCCAATGTGTCAGGGTGTGTTTTATAGCATTTATTAATAATCTTCATTTCTCTCATGAGGTATATTTGCTGGCCTGGCAATGTGCCTGTATTCATATAACCTTGAACCATAAGAAAACAAACAACGTTTTGCCAAATAACCATATGGGAAGAAGAGTGTTCTAAGTAATCCAAAAGTATAATTAAATACACACACACATATAGATGTGTATGTGTATAACTGTATGCATATATATGTCTACAAGCCATAAAATACTGCTCTATCTAGAAATTTCATACTCTTGAAGACTAAAATCAGGAGACTACAAGAAAAGGCTCTGTTTGCCAAGCACTTGTCTTGTAAGAATTGCTAAAATTGTACCTGCCTTATTTACATCCTGCTAAGATAAGTTGGGAGTAGACCATAATATACACAAGCCAACTATAGTATAAAAAAGTTAAATACCTCTCTACTAAATTCTGAAATTCAGACAAAATTCAGAAATTTCCATACTTCCTGCTATTTTTTTCATACATTAGAATGAAGACAGACAAAAATACTGATTTATTTGTGCATTTAAGAAATATTTATCTATCATTTTCTTTGTGTAGGTTCTGATGTAAGTGGTGGGATATCAAAATGAACAAAATCCTTGCTAATGGAGCTCATATGCCAGTTGTGGGTGGGGGGAGGTAATCAATGTGCATGTAAATAAATGAATGAGAAATTTTCAAATACTTTTCTGTGAAGAAAATGAAATGGGATGATGAGACAAAGTGGTTAGCATAAGAGTGATGATGATTATATGCTAGCAGTAGTGGTCAGAGAAATCTTCCTGAGCAGGAGACATGTGAGAACAGATACATGAATGCTGAGCTGGAATCAGCAGTACAAAAACATCCCAAGAGGTAGAATATTTCTGGCAAGGAGAATAGCAAATGCAAAGACCCTAAGAAGAAAAGGAGCCAGGTGACTTTGCTTGGAAGATCTGTAGGTCTAGCTCTTGTTATCTTAGAAGTGAATTGTCTGGATCCTTTAATTCTAGAGCCAGAGCCCTGCCTGGCAGCACTGGCCACCCCACCACCTTGAAATCACTTACGAAATGGAAAGAGAACAATTGTCATGGCAGGGAAGAAGATAGCATATACTAGAGAATAACACAGAAATCAGCAAATGGAAGAATAAAAAACTTTGAAGTGCCACATGGGCACGTAAACAGAGAAGCAAGGAAAGTTTGATATAGTTGAGGGAGCTGTGCAGATTTTAGTTCGACAGAAAATTTCAAGGAATAATAATGGACTGGTGTGGCCAGAGGAATGAATAAAGGAAAGGCTTGTAGGAGGCTTTAGGGTCTTCTCGATTAATTTAATGAAACTGCTCTTGTCAGTGAATCATAATGGCTAATGGCTGCAGATATATATGAACTCGGAAGCCAGAACTCCTAAGATTCAGTCTTACTACAAACACTTACCAGCTTATAACCCTGTTACTATCACGGTTTCTGCCTCACTTCCTCTTCTGTAAAATGGCACTAATATTTGAATTTTCCTCATATGGGTATTGGAGTGCTAAATGAGTTAGTCTGAATGAAATGGGGAAATATTAGAGAGTTTTAAGTATTGATGTTACAAAATATTGCTTGAATTTTGGTGGAATTGTTCTGGCTGTTGAGAATACAACAAAGAGTAAATGCAAAGGTTGAGCAGAGAAACCAGTTAGGAAGCAGTTGAGATGTTCTGGTTTGGAACAGGGCATTGATAGTGGAAAAGGTAGAAAGTGGTCAGAATGTAGATATGATCTGAAGGTAAACCCACAAGATTAGTTTATGAGATAAAAGTAAGAAGTCAAGAATGACTTTAAGTTTTCTGACATGAACAACCAAACAAATGAGTATTCTTCACTGAAATTTGGAAGACACAGATGAAGAATGTTTGGTAGGAAGATCAAAATTCAGTTTTGTATGCGTTAATTTTGAGTTGCCAAGTAGACATCCAAGTGGAGATGTTAACTAAGCAGTCGGATATCTGAGTTAGGATTGAAACTCATGAGGCAGGATGAAGTCATAAAGGGAATGGATAAGGTACAGAAATGAAGAGCTATAAGATGTGAAGACTGGGATACTCCAATGTTGGTCACTCAGGTAGGAAAATAACCTGGACTTTACATGAAGAAAGTGCTTCAAGAAGGGGGAAATGGTCAACTGTGTCACCTGCTGCCTTTGGGTTAAGTCATATGTGTCCAGAGAACTGATCAGTGGTGGGGATGAACGCCTGATGAAAGTGAGCTTGAGAGAGAATGAAAAGTGGAAAACTGAGGATGATAAGGGAGAGTGATACCCATGTAGGTGGGAAGCCATGTGAGAACCTTAGAAGAGATCGTGGACATTTCATTTATATCGTTGCGATGCAAGACAGAGTAAATGGACACCAAAGTTGGTAGGAGGGTAGGAGTTTGGGGAGTTCCTTTCTAGTTTTTCTGATTTTCTCAAATAAGTGTGAAATTGAGAGAGGAGATATTGGGGGTTCAGAGAGGAAAGGTATAATACAGTTTTCCATGAGAGTAGGAAACTAAACACAAGCACCAGACAGTATTAAGGGATCACTTGAGGCTCATGTTCCATCTTTTAACATGAGAACAGCCAATATATTTTTTTGGTTTTAGTTTTTCTCTAGCCATATTCAGCTGCATAGGTACAAGTGCAGAGTTGAAGGAAAATCGAATTTCATGAAATTAGTTGCTTTGCCAAGTGACTATAGTGAATCGAGAGACAAACAAGAGTTGAGGGAGTATCCTAGTGTGTGATTATAATAACTAACAGTGGAATTTAGATTGAGTAAGTATAAAATTAGAGTGAGAGAATAAATAGAGTTGATGGGATTGCATGTGTAGAAAGAGTTTTTGGCATTGAGGAATCAATGGGAGTGAGATGTAAAGAGAGAAGTGAAGATAAGGGAGATGCTTGAGGTTGTGAATGAGAAGAGACTACCGTAATGTGTATGATAATGGTAATTATGGTTGAGAGAGGGTGGAGGATGGGATCATTGAGGGATATTTCAAAGCACTGGTAAGTCAGAATGTTAAGAAAATCATTTCTGTATAAATTGATATCATGAAGATTTAAGACTTGGGTGGTCTTAAAGAAAATGACAGTAAGATAGGAACTAAAATTTTTAAGAAATGAGGAGGAGTAACCTGAGGCACAGTAGCTATTTGCAAGAAGGGCTCGTGTGTGGTAATGTCATTTTTAGGACATTTCTGAGAGAAGGAAGAGGGGAGAATATGAAACTGAAAATGAGGCATCAGGAGCACACTGATTCCACCACCAGGCCTACTGATATGAGGAAAAAGAGGGAAAACACATGATGCTCCATTGAGAACACACTGTCCACAGAGAAGATCCAGGTGTCCTTTGAGCAAGATGATGAAGGGAACATTAGAGTAGAGTTTGAGGACACTATACTCTGAATTCCACAGACCACTGTTGAAAAGTTTCAGGAACTGTGGCAGGCTGGGGGATGGGGACTAAACAAGAGATATGCAGCCTAAAGGGGTAAAAATGTGGGAAATGAGAGATGAAATCAGCAGCTTCTTACCATGATCTGAAATAAACCTGAACAAAGCCCACTGATGAAAGCGGGCTTTGGAGAGAATGAAAAGTGGAAAATTGAAAGCAATGTGTAGGCATGGTGGTCTCATGGAAGGTATTTAATAGAAGTGGTGAGAATCTGTGGGTGTCTGGGGGACGCCTGAAGGAGATTTGGAAGCCAGGGGTCGCTGAGTTTTGCACCCACCTCTCTCTCTCCACCATTGTTGCTCAGGATTTCAACACATATGGTGAGTGGGGCAGGGGTGGTCTTATTCTGAGTGCAAAAGTTTGGAAATGTGTCATGACTTTCTAGTTTAAAAAATATTCATTTTTAAAGTAAAACCAAAATAAATATTACTTATGATCTGACCCAGCCCAGTTCTAATCACCTGGAGATTACTTGGAAAGAGATAGCAGAGCCTGTCCCTGAGTTTCCCACAAAGTTTTGTGTGGAATGGTATTTTGTTTAGGCCCCTCTCAAATTATTTGTCTGTCTCTGCTTTGAACAATAGGTGGGGATGTTGACAAGCTAGCCCTTTTGTGTTGAATTTCTCCACTGACTTGATTAAGCACAACAGCTTTTCATTTTGAGATTTCCCTCACCAGGAGACTTTTCACAACTCTTCTCCTCAGCCTTTCTCTTCCCTTGGTCGTCCAGGCAATAAAATCATAATCCTATCTTTTACAACATCACAGGCTGATAACAGCATGAACACACTCAGAGGATTCTTGCTCTCATTAAGCTTTTAATTTCTTTATTGACTTTAATTAAATTTGAGAGGCTTTTTCAATAACAAGAAAGAAACATGTTTGTGTATTGGATTAATAGCATTGTATTAGCCAGACTGTAGATGATATTTTAGGGGAAAGGGGCAAGGTTTTCTCTTATCCTAGATTCACAAATGTAAATTTCTCCATCTCTGAGTTTCTTGCTGTTAAAGGGATGGGCATCCTATCATATGAACTACAATAAAAATGGCATTGTTTCCTTGACAAAGTATGAGAAGAAAAGGACTCTCGAGTGAAACTTTTTAAACAATATTATAGCTGATTTGCTTGGTATAAATTAGATTGAAGAGTGCCTATGTTTTTAAATGCAATGAAAACATTTATTAATTCAATGAACAAATATGCATTGATCATCTCCAATGTGCTATGCATTCTTCTAGACAATGAGCAACATTAGTGCTTAAGAGAAGAATTGTGCCTGCTCTCACAGAGCCTATACAGCAGAGATAGACAATAAACAGGTAAATCAATTGAAGTAAATAACACATTTATAAAGAGTTATAAAAAACATGAAAGAGGTTAAGCAGAATGACATGATGAAGTGGCTGATGGGATGGTGGGATAGAGTGTGGAAACAATGGCAGAAGCTGGTCGGAGGAGGTTTCTCTAAGTTGCTGATATTTAACCCAAAAGAATTATTTTGTAACACTCAGTCTTTCCTCCAGTTTTGGCGAACTTTGATTAAATCTGCATTTGATTGTAACTAATATAGAAGCATTTGGAATTAAAGCTAATAGGAACAAAATAAAAGTTTTTTTCAAATAACAAATCTTTTCCTTTATTTTTCATATAAGGATCAAAATCGAATAGTTTTACTTCTTATTTGAGGTATTTGAAATAATTAGAGCCATGCCACAAAGGGGAAAAATGAAGCTGATAAAAATGCCCAAACCTGAGATTTGCTCCATAAGTAGGTGATATTCTATAGCTGCACTATGCAACATCTGACACGGGTCTCATGTGGCTTTTTAGTACCTGAAACAAGCCTAGCTCACACTGAAATATGCTAAAGTGTAAAATAAACATTGTATCTCAAAGTCTTAGTACAATAAAAAAGAAAAATATTCAGTTTTCATTAATTACAGGTTGAAATGATAATATCTTGGTTAGATTAAATTCAGTATATTTTAAAATTAATTTCACTTATTTCTTTTTACTAATTAAATGTGGCTACTAGAACATTTAAAATTCTTTATGCAGCTCTTGCTTGGGGTTCATGTTGCATTTCTATTGGTGAGCATGATCTAGAGAATTTGCCAGTGCTCCCTGAAGCATGTTGCTGAGAATTTACAACCCAATTGTTCAAATGAATTAAATGCTCGTGAAAGATGACACATTTTAAAATTTAGATGACAAAATAGAAATAGAAGTTATTGAAGACAAAATGACAGTGAGATCATATTTTATTAAAACTATCATCTATTAATGTTTGGTAATGACATGCTAACACAAAATAATCATTGAAATCTGGTAATTTTTATTCTTTTAGGGAAAAGAATGTTCTGATTTGTTAGGAGACTTCAAATATCATCTAGAATAAGGAACTATACTATGTTGAACAGATAATTTTTTATTCTTTACTACTAACCATATAAAATCTACACTAAAACTTACTGAAATTTTTCAGGGACCACATTTGGGGAAAAAAATAAGTTTTACTTGTCATGAGTGAAATTATTATAAAAAGACTTGTAGTGATATTTTTATTCTGATCCAGAAATATTTGCTCAAAGAACTTGGGCTAAGTAATTCAAACAGCCATACAGATTGTTGGGGAAATATTCTCCAGGTTGAAAGAGTTCTGATGAAAAAGAGATTATCTTCTGTTGTTTTCATTTGTTTGACTGTTTGTTTGTATTAAACAGCTTTTGCTCACACAAGGAGACATATTTTAAAGGCAGAAATATTTAGAAGTAAAATCTTAAATGTAAGGATACCGGTTCACAATAACCAGTTTAGTTCAAGTAGGAAAGACAAACCTGCTTTTATGTAAAGCCCTTAAGTATGTAAAGTTTCTAAAGAGTACTTGGCCTGATAGAATACTGTAATACCTTCTCTGGTATATATGTTTAGAAAGTCCAAATGATAGTGTTCTTCCAACATGAATGGTGTTCTTTTTCACAATGAATATTTGGTTATTTGATGATAAGCTTTTGTGATGGAGGTCTCTGTTGAAGGATTATCTATTTTTTGATCTATGCTTATATGAATCTCTTGTTCATGCTGATGCAGCTTATTTGTCAACTGCTTAATAATCACTCCAATACTCAGTGGCTTAAAGTAACAATTTTGTTATGCTTGATGACTCTTTGAGTTAAGAATTTGAAAAGGTCATAGCAGAAATAAATTTTCTTTGTTCAATATTTGGGGTCTCAGCTGGAGAGTCTCAACGTTTGAAAATGAGTGACCAGTATTACCTGGAGGTATCTTTATTCACAAATCTAGCAATTAATTGTAACTATCAGTTTGGACTTGAATTGGGACTTTTGAACAGTGGATCTACACATAGTTACATGTGTCTTGGGCTTCCTAAGAGCATGGTTTCTTTGGAATGGTTATATCCTTACATGACAATTCAGAGTGTTCTAGTGAGTAAGACAGACACTGCATTGATTTTTATGACCTAGCTTCAGAACTCACACAGTGTCACTTCCACTCCATTTATTAGTTAAAAGCAAATCATAAGCTGAGATTCAAGAGGAAAAAGGAACATAGACTCTATTTCTTCTTGATGAGATGTGAAAGAATTTGCAGGCACATTTTAAACCACCACATGCTGAGGGAAAAAAAATCTCTCTGCAAAATGAGTAATGAAAGATACAGAATTGTGAAGCTAGGTTGGGAGAAGTGGCTCACACCTGTAATCCTAGTACTCTGGAAGGCCAAGGCAGGAGGATCGCTTGAGCTCAGGAGTTTGAGACCAACCTGAGCAAGAGTGAGACCCTGTCTCTACTAAAAATAGAAAACTTAGCCAGGCATTGTGGCATGGCCCTGTAGTCCCAGCTACTCAAGAGTCTGAGGCAGGAAGATAACTTGAGCCCAGGAGGTTGCAGTGAGTTATGATGATGCCACTGGGCGACAGAGTAAGACTTGGTCTCAACAAAACAACAAAAAAAAAAGGAAAATAGAATTGTGAATTGTGAAGTTAGATATTAATGGAACTTCTAGTTTTCTTGTAGCCTAATATTGATAATCATATGATTTGTATTACTGGGTATTAAGAGTGGCAAAAAAAAGCACTGAAAGTTCTTTCTCTCTATTGGGAAAAGTTCTTTGAGCCATTAAAAAATTAGTGAATATCCCATTTTCTGAAGTTTGAAAAGAGGATTTGGAATCTAAGCTTTCAATATCAAATCTTTTTTGCTTTCACTGTTAACAACTTTCATTTTCTTAAGGCTTTCTTATCTTTTCGATTAGTTCTGAAAATACATGCATTAGTATTACTCTTTTTGAGTAAATAACCTAGGTATAAATTTTTATAGAAAACTATGCCCTGCTGAATGAAACTGTGATCTCTGGGAAATCATTATTTCTTTCATTCTTTAAGTTTTATCATTGATTTTAGGATTATTTGTTTGCTTTCTTTAAAAACAGTCACACTCCTACATGAGTATGAATATACGATGACTGAAATTTCGTGTTCTAACTGTTGCTTTTATGTTTATATAAAATTTTTGTCTAGTTCAATCCCTCAGAAGATTTCACTGAGTACGACATGGGCTTTGCTCTTAGGGAAATTATATTCTTAGGAAAAAAGATACATACAATAAAATAAATACATAAATAGCAAAAACCATCAGGTAGTCATAAGTCTTCTGGCAAAAGAAAAATGGGATAAAAGTAAAATGAGATGATGTGTTAGGACTGAAAGGGAGTAGGAGCTCGCTTTCAGGGAAGATTTAGATGAGGTTATAACATCCAAACTGGGACCTAAATCACGAGATAACTAGCTTTTCTAAAACTCGGTGGGGCTTGGGGTTAATGGTGACTATTTCAAGTTGAGCAGCCTTACCATTCACTACCGTTTTGGGGTATCTAAATTCCAACCTCACAGAGCAAGTTGGTGTTGCTACAGTGTGAGATGGTTTTACCTTGCCATACCTTAGCACTTTTCCCCTTCGCCTTCCATATACTTCTCCTTTTCAGCCAGAAAAACAAACAAACAACAGAAACAAAAACAATCCCAACTGTTGGTGTTTAGGATCCAACACAATTATCAACTTGCCTTTTCTCACCTTTCTAAAATAGTGACTTTTCCTTCCACCCTTTGAAAATATTTTACCACTTCTTATAGTATATCATTGGTATTTGTTTTATTACTTCCTATTAATAATATTTTTCTCACTAAATGATGAGATTTACTGGGGCAACTTGGTTTTATTTTGTGTTTTTCTTTTATTTCAAATTATTAAGGGGGCACAAATGTTTTTGGTTACATGGCGTGTATTTCTGTTTACCTCAGAATTTCACACATAATAAGCTAAAAAAATGTTTCTTTAATATAGTTTTGACTTCAAAAACCAAATTATTTATAGTAAGAGGTTACTGTTTGATACTAGATATTTCCAACAGACTTCAGTTCATTCAATTATATTTGTCCGTGTATTTTGTGTCCCTGCTAATCCATGGGAGGTGGCATTATGAGAACTCCTCTGATAACAATTTTAAAACTTGAAAGATGGATTGACTGTATTTTTCAGTCAGTGATGAAAAACAACCCCTGAATGAGAGGATTGATATTCCTTGTATGGGATTTGCAGCTTTTCTAACACATTGGACCAACTAATCACCTCCTGTTAAGCGTAAATGTGTTTTCAGTGTCCTGCCATCCAAAGAGCTACTCTATTCATTCTTTGGTAATTATAGGTTAGCTTGTCTATTAAGACCCACGAAATAAAAACAACAGTGGGGCTAAAGCCACGCATGTACATTCTCCTTCAGAAGAGGAGAAACACACTGCTCCGCTTTGTTTGCATGAAACTCTTGCGTCCTGGTGTTTTTCCCTCTTCATCTACTCCCTCTTTGCCAACCTTGTGTTTTTTTCTTTTTCTTTCTTTTTTTTCCCCGCTGTTTGACTATGGTTCTTACCTAAAGTTCAAACTTCTTTTTGATTATTTACTCTCTACATTCTTGCTAGTTAATAATGCATTGTTATTTTGACTTCAAAGTTATAGAAGAGGAGTGATAATAGTAATGACTGATAACTAGACTACACTTCAGAGTTTCTGAAAACATTTCCACATACATAGGGTTTGATTTAACCTTTATTCCTGCAGATCTACTGCCTATAAAGTACTGTTTTTAAAATATCTGTGCAGATGTTACTTTCTTATATCACAGCACATACCCTGTGCTTTATGAGGGTGGTCTCCTGACTGCTCTGTGATGATGCAGCACTGATGTCTTCCTCTTTGTGATCATTTGTTATTTGGCCTCCTTCCATTCCCTTTATTAAGTGCTGCTTACCTATCTTAAAAATCTCAAATTCTAGCTCTAAGAACCATTATCTCAGCCTTCATCAACATTTCCATTCTCTTCACTATAGAAAGTAAAGACTTGATCAAATAAAATTATTATTATATTCCACTGCATGTTGCTAGATATTTAAACATTTATCAGTAGTATTGGATATTATTCAAAAGTGAAACCATCATAACTTAAAATTATTATTACATAATATATTATATATATATATATATAACAGGTATATAATAAAACTTTTTGGCAAATTGATTTTCAGAAGAAAATAGTTTTATTAAACAATTTGGTAAGCTAAAATACTAATAAAGGTGATTGTTCATGTGTCCTAATAAAATGTTCTCATATTAAAATCCAGTGCTATTCCACTTGGGCATTTGCAGAGACTGAATTCCAATAGTTCCACTAAAACCTGTTTGAAGTCAATAGGTTTTACACAAAGGTAGAGTTTGAATAAATTAATCTTGGATTAGGTACTGTATTCAAAGAATGGATTCAGTGCAGAACCTTTAGACTGAAGAGTAGCTCTTGGAGAGGTTGTTAATAACACAATGAAGATGGTAGCATAATTCTTGCTGAGTTGATGACCTTCTTAATTAGGTGTTGACACACGCATTCAATTAAATTTAGTAATTTACTGAATTACTGATCATCAGCCTAGACACTCTTATTTCAGCTAATAGATGATGCTAAACTTAGCACATTTCCTATAATAGGACTTATATTAAATGCCACAATTTTTCTTAGAAAATGAAGAGGGGAAAATGAATGTTGTTCGTTTTCTTTGCCAGTCAATATTTTTTTTCTTATCAGTCAACTTATAATTATTGAGTGTCTTAAATGTAAAATTCTGGTGAACACAGATCTTATGGTATTTAAATAAAAACAATTTTTTTGTAACTTTCAGCAAGAAAAACACTTAATTTAATTAATAGATAATAACTTGATATCTCAGTATTTTGACTTAAAATAGAATCTATTCTCATCAAGACGGAAATGGTTTTTCAAGTTAAATGGTGCGGCTGATACAACGTCATATCGCTGCTGCAACTGAAGCAAGTGTTAGAGAAAGGATAGACCATGCAAGCGCACAACAGAGAGGAGAGAGAAAGTGAAAGAGACTTATAGCACCTTAACCACCATGCAACTAGGAAAAAATTTCCTAGGCGGTAATAAGTAATTGAGATAGACATTTATTAGAAATCATTAGAAAAATATTTTTAAAACATTGATAAAGGATCTACCTGAAAGGTCAACTTTGACAAATCATAGTTGCAGACAGATATTTATGCAATTAATAATTTAGACCATATTCACAGAAGTGACATCTCAACACAGACTGGCATAGATAATGATACCCAGAGTAACAGAACAGCATAAAGTAGGTGCTACAAAGAGAAATTTGGGCCCTATTAGATCACACCAGAAACAATCCTTAGGAAGACCTGCACTGGATTTCCAGTGCTTAAGGTATTAGAAAGTTACATCAGAAACCCACTATTTATCATAATTTTATATATAAGTATGCTTAAATTAATAACATGATAAATAAAATGTCTTGTTCTGGAGTTCTGCTGTTCTCAGACAATTGTATTGCTACTATGATAAAATTCATTCCTAAATAATCCATCCAATCATTAAGCTGAAAAGATATCAGGACAGGGTGAATCTGTTCTCTTTCTATTATGATTATACTTCAAGTATGAAAGTCAGGTTAGTAGTGCCCCTAACAGAATTTTGCTTCAGTAAAGCTTATTTTTGTCCCTGTGCATTAAACCTATGGAAAATGTATACAGAAGAACAGAGCCAGTTGAATGACACAATTTATCTTTTGAAAATTAAATCCTACCAGGAGAATTAAATAAGCATTCTTTAAAATGTGCTAAATAATTTAAACCCATATATTATTAAATGTCAATTTGTACAGTTTTAATTTCTACAGATAATCTGAAATGAGCTGATCATGGTTGTGTGTGTCAATTAAGTCTATTTTGGTTGCTACAGAAAATTCAACTCGAAGGGGCTCATATGAAAGTAAAAATGATCTCAGGGAACAGAGACTTCCAGCAACATGGATGAGCTTATTAACTGCTTGATTCAGAGAATTAAACAATGTCTCTCTTTCTAATTGCTCTGTCCAAACTTTGGTTCTCTTTCCTACTAGCTCCATTATCAGACACCTTTCTTCTGTTTGCAAGGTGCCTGCCTCTAGTCTAAGTACTGACCATTTCTGCATGAGAAATCTCAGGAAAGGTATTAGATACCTTAACAGAAGGTCTAATTGGTTCTGATGAGGTCATGTGCATATCCAAGAGCCAATCAATGGAGCCAGAGTACTGTGAGGGTTTTATTGGCCCGGCTTGAGTCACATGCCACCTTGGGCCTGCCAATGAAATCAGTATCATGGAAACCACATGTACTGAGACTAGGAGAAAAAATACTTTCCAAAATATGAATCAACAGCTAAAAACATATTATCTACTACATGACAAATCTGGAAAAACCTAGGGAGTTTCTATAGAAGCCTGGGAGAGTTTGGCCTTGTACAATGTATAGATGTAATCCTCTTTGCTAAATAAGAAAGTAGAAATACAGAAGTATTCAGAATCTTGTCTGGCATAAAAGTAAACAAGTTATTGTCAGTGAAGATACTTTTTTTTAAAAAGGTCATATTAAATAATTACATACATACAAACTAATTAATAAGACTTACTTTTACTAAATCATGCTTAATCATACTAAATATTTACAAGCTAATGTACTTATTCCAGAATGCAACTATTTCTAAGCTCCTGGTAAATAGGAGGAAAGGATGCATATTTTTTTCTTTTAAATTATATTTTATGTCCAGGTTCCTTTTTTTTTCTTTTTTTGAGATGGAGTCTTGCTCTGTAATCTTGGGTAGAGTGCAGTGGG
>CAUYPO010148211.1:0-46776 GCA_963574435.1 Cheirogaleus major
GATGTTATATAATTTGATTGACAAGGACAATATTTCTCTCCTTTTATTCTGATATTTCTTTTTCATTATCTGTAATAAATTTTTAAATTATTTCCATAAAGCCATTTTGCATTCTTTAATAAAGTAAGCCCTAGATACATTGTAGATTTTAATATTCTTGTTATAATAGTATTTTTTTATTTTCTGCATATCTTTAGTAAAGAAACCCTATTGATTTTTGTAGATTTATATTCTCTTCAGTAGCGTTGCCAAATTTTCTTATTAATTCTGATAAGTTGTCAATTAATTTCTTGAGTTTAGACACATGAGATAGACACATGAGATAGACACATGACCTCCAAATAGTCATAGCTTTTTTCCTTCATAAATACATACCATTTAATTTTTTTTTTCTTCTTGTACTGCATTACCTAGGACATCTGATACTCTGCTGGTTAGGAGTTGAAATAGTTGCTGAATTTATCTTGTGCCTGACTTAAAAAGGGTATGTTTAATGGTTTTCTATTAAGAATTGTGGTTATTATAACATTTTTTGTTTTTAATAAAATTTTCTTAAATTCCTAATTTTTTAGTGTTTTCTTAAAAAGGAAATGAAAGGTAATTTTTATATGGCTTCTCTACCTAAATTTTTAAAGAATTTTAAAAAAAATCATAAATAATTAAATCATAGTACAATATTTTAATTTTGTGATTTTTTTGTACTATTAAGGTGATATTGTATTTGTAAGTTTCTCTAATGTTAAAATAATCCTTCTATTCCTAGGATAAATTCTACTTGAATGTATATTAAAAAAATAATACACTAGTTTTTAATATATTGTTGGATTAGGTGAGCCAAGATTTTTATCTGGATATTCATTAGTGAGATAGGACAATAACATTCTTTTATAAACTGTTCTTACCAAGTTTTGGAATCAAGTTTCTACTATGGTTATAAAATGATCCAAGCATTTTTTTCTATTTCTCCAACAATTTCTATAAGATAAAGATTATCTGTCTCTTGAGTTGAGTAAGACTCATCTTTTTTTAGCATTAGCTTCTCAGCCTTTTGGGAAGGATGATGAGAGAATTTCTATTCATTTAATAATTGTCAATATTGTATAACATTGTTAGGGAAGACTCTGAGCTTTAGTTTGGTCTTTATTAGGAACAGTGGAGAATATTTTGAAAATACCCAGCTAACTTGCCAGCTGAAAATAAGACTGTTACATAAGCCATGGATCCTAAAAGAAAATATTTCAACATAAGTGGTCCTATGATTTTCTTGAAAACAACCATAGTAATCAATAAGGCAATAAATATTAAGTAACATATAGAATGATAAAGTTAATGTCATTTTGATTAAGCTAGACCATTGTGTCATAACCTTGGTAAGTCACAGAATAAGTATAAGCCTTAGATGTTTGTCATCTTTAAAATAATGAAAATTGCTATAATGTTGCAGTACTGAAAATCTCACATATTTGAAGAGCTATTATTCATGAAGCAGGTAAACAAAACCGACAAATCCTTTGTCATCATGGAATTTACAAACTAGTGGCTGACACATGATAAAAAAGATATAAACATCAACATAAAATATAATGCAAGGTAGTGATAAGTGGTAGAACAAAAATAAAACATGATAAGGGTGTAAATAGTGAAGGAATGTGATATATGGGCTAAGGTACACATGAAAGATCTTTCTCGGGATGTTATAGTTGAGAGGAATGTCATAAAATTGGGAGGAAAATAATCTATGGAGATATTTGAGGAAAGAGTTCAATGCCACGGTAAATAGCAAATACAAAGGCTATGAGGTAGAAGCAAGTTTAGCACATTTGAGGAACAACAAATATGAGTGAACCTAGGAAGTGTGGCAAAAAGTGAAAAGATGATGGTTGGGGGAGAGAAGGAATTAGCCACAGTGAGTAAGAACCTTGGGTTTTGTCCTGAGTGTAATAGGAAACCATTGGGGAATTTGAGTAGATGAGTAAAGTCATCTGATTTCAATGTTTAACAGATCGCTTTAGCTACTGTATGAGAAAACACTCTAGGTGAGACAAGAGAAGAAATTATGAAAGTAGGATGTGATTGTCAAAGTCCAGGAAAAAAGAAGATGGTGTTTCTAACTGAGGAGGTTGTGATGGAGATAGGGAAGAACGTTGAGATTCGAGAGGTAGTAGGACTATAAAGTTATAGGATTTATAACAAATAGGAACAGGGGTAGGAGAGGAAGTGTGGGAATAAGGACAACTCTTGTATTTCTAACCCGTGCTATAGGTAGAACCATTTAGTGAGGAAGGAAAGATTAAGAGAGGAGATGGTGGGAAGTAAAAATCAATAATTCTGTTTTTAGTTTTATTACTTTGTTCTCGCCTGTTTCTTTTTCCTATAGTAAATATTTATATGTTCACAGAGAAAACCACAGTTTCATTGAACACCTACCACGTACAAGGCATTTTGGTGGGCATTTCACACTATATAATCAATTCGGTTGGTTTTTGTATCTGATCACAGATGGTTTTTAAATTCATGACATTGGATGAGATTACGTAGGGGGTAAATAGAGTTAGAAGAATAAAAGTGTGGAATCTGAACACTGTAGCCTTTCATGGTTAGAACCTGTCAGGGGTCAGCAAAGGAGAAGGAGAAGGAGCGGCCATTGAGAGTGGAGGGATGCCAGGAGTCAGTGACATTCCAGAAGCCAAATGAGAAAAATGTTTCAAGAGAGAAGGAATAATGAATTGCCTGATAGAGAAATATGAACTCAAATTAATCCTGTGTGAGAGGAAAAACATAACCTAATGTGAACTGTTGAATAATGATAAGCTTTAGGAAATACATAAAATAAATAAAAGTGAAAACATAAAAAAAAAGTCTTATTTGTGGAAAACCTATACCGTTCTCTGGGGTTTTAAACTTAACATTTGTTTTTCAAAAGATTCATAAACCATTTCACTGTCATTTCTAATGGCGTAACCTGTCAAAAGTCATTCTTATTCCTCAGAAATCTATGGTGACAGATGTCTGAAAGTGGAAAGATAAAAATTAAACCTAATTATAATTCTTGTCAAGCACAACAGAGAAGAACAAACAAAGATGGAGCAAGTTTGCCCCATGGAGATACTTTTCCAGCCCATTTAGTCATGCACACTCTGCAGATCTCAGCCCAATTCCCTTAGTTTCTTTCTTCCCTGAGATGGAGACAAGGGGCCCAGAGAAGACCACCCCATCAAGTATGTCAAGGTATTTGGCTAACCCAATATATTTTGCAAATATACTGGTTGCTCATCTTGATATGTGAGAAGTTAGGAATTTCAAAAATATTGCATGTTATCAATAACACACACAGATTTAAAAAAAATAGTGCTTTTATCTGGTTTGAGTAAGTGTAGTTAGTTCAAGAACAGCTTGAGAGACTGGATTGAACAGGAGTCTCTGTGTTAGAAAATAATCCTGGAACAAACCTAGCAAACCTCAGGAATAAGCACATAGCTATGTGTAAGGATCTCTTAGAAGTTCTGAGTCATTTCATAAGTTTGGTAATTCAAAGTGCAACAGGCATTTCTTTGTCAGAGTCCCACCAAACAGGGAGCTGACATAATGACTGGGTGAAATGTTTACAGAGAAGACTAATATTGTTTGGGGTATTGATTAGCGAGAAAAATATGATATGATGAGAAGGCCCTGGATGAAAAGGGAATAGTTCTTAGTTCAAGTACTGGCTCTATCATTACCAGCCATATAGGTCTCAGTTTTCTCAACTATAAATTGAAGCTGTAGGATTATATTATCCCCCAGGCTGAGGCAGTATAACATAGGATTAAGGACTCAGGCATTAGAATGAGACTTGACTCTGGATTTGAAGCCAGTAACAAGGATGAAAGATACATACTCACCGAGCTGACCTTTCCCTGACATGCTAGTGCATGGTTGTACCATAGTTAAGATACCGAAATACTTTCTTTGGACCGGAAGAGTCTCAACCTACAGACCTCCTCACAATATAGCAATTAAAGGACATAAACTTAGAGCAGCAAGAGACCTCTAGGATCTTGGTGTGGGGCTGGACACAACATCCATTCTGATTATTCGATGTCTATGCCAAACCAATTACTAAATACTTTTTATTAGTAATTCTGAGTCTACCCCAGTGAGTGGGATGTCCTCTGACTTTTTCACTAATCAGCCAAGGCTCAGCCACAAGAAATAAAGGAAAAGGTGGTGGGCTTGCCTTCCTTTGCTCCCTCCCATGCAACCCCTCACTCCCTACTCCTCAGCTGCTCCTAGGGAAGGGAAGCAAGTAAATGAACCTAAGCCTGATTTCCTACAGCAAGAGACTGTGAAGCTGTATGATTTGAATGTGTCATGGGATGTTTCTTTTTAAAGAATGTGGTGAAGCGGAATGTGCAAAGGATTTGGTGCTAAGGAGATGTGAATCCAAACCCCATTTCTAACTTTATACCATTTGTTTATCTTATGTATATTATTTAAATTTTCTGTGTGTCTGTTCCCTCATATTTAAATTTTAATAATAATCAAAATAACCAACACATTGAGCAGTTACTAGGTGCTAATCGTTTATATGATCTCAACTTAATCCTCACAGTAGCACTATGATGCAGGTACTCTTTTCATTCTTGTTTTATAATAAGGGAAACAAAGTCCACAGACATTAAGTAGCTTGTCCTTGTTCTAGATCACACGGCTACTAATGGAAGAGCAAGAATTTGAACCTGGGTTGTCACATTTCTGAACTTAAACTCTTAAACACTACCCCCAAAAGAATGTAAAGTTCTCTCATTAGAAAGAATAATTACTATTATACTATTACTATAATGATGATCAGATCTCTCAGAACAAGAATCTTATTTTTTGATAAGTATCAATATGTTTATAGTCACAACAGAGCTAGCACTTTGAAAACTACCCCAGAAAATATCAGCTGTATGTATATCAAATATCTGGGGTATCTTCCAGCTGGATCATTCTACAGCACCCCGATGTCCAGCATCATTTCTTCTAAAGACTTTGTAAGCAAAACTGGTTTTAGTACTCATAAAATTGATTACAGTACTTGTGGTCAAAGTCCAACCCTTCCAGACTATGAAATTCTGACTATGTAAGACCAATAGAGAAGATTTTGATTCTGAGGGGCTAAAAAAAGAAATAAACGTTAGAGATTGCAGTATATAATGAAAAGCAGCTGCCTCGTGAGCATCTGCTTTGACTGACTGCGAAGCCCACATATGTACTGCGTTTCTTAGGTCCCGACATTCGACTCCTCAGGCACACTTACTCTGCCTCCTGGGTTATTTAGCTAAGACCCAAGACAGCCTCCTTCCCTGAGTGCAAATAGCCTTCATTCATGTGGTTTCTACTAAGAAGAGAAGTTACTTATTTTTATACCCTAAGGAAAATATTTAAATATGAAGCCTTCCATGGCCCATGAGGCCAAGAAAGGAGCATTGTCCTGAGAAGAAGACAATAGCTCAGAGAACAGAAGTGTAGCCTCAGTGTGCAGGAAAGGTGACAGAAATATGACTCAAAGACAGAGCACTTACCATATTGGTTTTGTGGAGAAAGCATGCTACTTTTCTGAAAGTCTTGGAGTGGTTATTTTGCAAGTAAATTCCACATCCGTGGATCATGAACTTACTCAGACATACTGGCTACATCAACCATATTGACCTTTTGTTGGCAAGCCAATGTCAGATTCAGAACATTCTTTTGATAAGTATTCATTACCAGACTCAGGTCTTATTCTCAAGGAATGTATAGTTTGATAGGTACAATGATTTAAGTACAAAGACACCCAGAACACAAACCCTAGAGAGTGTGTAGGAGAATGGCAGAGAAAGGGCTGCAGAATTGGCGGGTGATGGAGCACAAAGACTCCACAGTGCACGTACAAGAATTGTTTTTAGGACAAAGGTAAAAGAAAGTCACTCAACTCCTTAAATAGGAAAATAACATGATAAGATTTGTGTGTTAGATCATTCTTTTGGCAGAGTAGAACATGGATTGGAAAATGAAGAGATCAGGAAGAGATTTTAAGGAACAATTCAAACAATAATAAGGGAAAATGTGACTGAAACTGGAAGTCAGTAGATAAGATAATAGCTGGAGAAGGAGATGGGGTCAGGGCTGGAAAAGGAGTTTTGGAAGATAAAAGATTATGGAGTGGCGAGAATATCCGCTGAAGGAGAAGAGCCAATAGAAACAAAGATGTTGAGGATCCAGGAAAGAGAAGATTAAGTGGTAGATCAAAAAGGTTAAATAGATAGGAGGTTCTAGGATTCAGATCATGTGCAAAAGGATATTCTTTAGAAAAAAAATAGGGAACTTCTCTTGACACTAGCAGGATGAAAGCAAGAATGCTTATATATGTATCCATTTACAATCCTTCTGTCCCAGATGTTTAATTTTTCTGCTTTCACTCAGGACGTAATTATTCATTCCCCAAAATAGAGCTTTAGAGTTTTTATGACATCCACAATTGTGGGGACCCTATGAGAAACCTGGGATTGTTAGATCATTAAAGCTGCACAAACAACATTCCTAAACAAGAACTTCTTTACTATAAATACAATTAATAATCCTCCATCTCTATGAATTTATTTGCAAATTATAAAAATATTTTCATTTCATAGTCATAGAATATTCAAGAATACTTATTCTCTACATAATTTCATATGGAAATTATTTAATTTAAATAAGGGTCTTTTAAAACCAGCAAGGGGTGTTCTTGATTTTCCCTTTCAAAGCTCATAAATAGTAGACTTTTCTGCATAGTATAGTTTTCAAAACTCTTTTAGTGAAAGACTTAAACATTGTTACATAAAATTAAAAGCAAATGTGTAATTATTATATTCATAAATCAAGTCATAAAATAAAAGGTAGCCTTCTTCCTATTTAAAAGATTAAAGCCAGTTTCTCTGACTTGGGGGGAAGGGGTGGCAAGGGCAATATATGTAACCTTAACAACTTTTGTACCCCCATAATATGATGAAATAAAAAAAGAAGGTAAAAAAATAAAAAATAAATTTAAAAAACCACCAAAAAAAAAAAAAAAGATTAAAGCCAGTTTTTCTTGACTCGAAGAAACTTGTAAATTAAGTTAAATGACTGCAAAAATTACCCTGCTAAAGTAAACTCTTTTATCCAAAAGTTTCTTCTCTGGAATTGTGTGACCCACCACTTGCACACATGAATAAGTAAAATACTAATTGATGTTCGGAGTCTGAATTAGTTTTCCAATCCTGTTTAACAAATTCCCATAAACTCAGTTACTTAAAAGAGCACTCATTTATTATCTCATAGTCCATGAGTTAGAAGTCTAAGCAGGCTTAGATCCATTTCCAGCCTCCCTCAGGTTGTTGGCAGGATTCATCTCCTCGTAGTTGTAGGACTGAGGTTCCCATGCTTTTGCTGGCTCTTGGCTGGAGGCTGCTCTCAACTCCTGGAGATGCAGTTTCTCACCACCTTACCCTTTCCATAGGCAGTTTACAACATGATAATTTACTTCTTTAAACCAAGAAGGGAGAAATGTTGAAAAGTCTCTCCTATGTGTTAGCAAGATACACATACACACCTTCACACACACATACACACACACACACAGAGTAATGATAATAGGAGTGACATCCTAGCACCTTTTGCCCTATTTTATTTGTAAGAAGCAAATTAACCCAAGCAGAGTGTGAACATGGGGCCATCCTAAGATCCGTCTATCATAATTTCCAAGACACAAACAGTATTTTGGCTTGTGAAAGGAAAATTTATTTATTTCAATATAACTTTAAAATTAAACACATGTTATGACATATTGTAGCAATTATACTATTCTAGAATACATGCATGAATATCAGTCTCATTTCTCATAATTACCTTTTATAGATATAAACTCACAATTATCTGTTAAAGGAAAAGAGCAAGAAAAGAAGGGGAAGGAAAGGGAGGAAAAAAAAAAGAATACAGTGTAACATAATTTCCATATTAAGAAAAGGAGCAACAGTAATCAAGAGATATTTTCTCTTGCTTACTACTGAAATAAGTGGGGCCATAACTTAAGGTGGGATAAACGTAACAACAGTAAAACTAGCTCTGGTAAAGGGTATTAAAAATTATATTGCAAAGAAAAACTCACATACCTACTTATGACACAAAATTCTCCATAAATATCTGGGCTTCTGAGGGACTCTGAAGACCTCCAAGGAGCCCAAGTAAAGAATTCTTGCTGAAGCTTGGAAAATATTTTCCACATATACAGAAGAAAAGTTAATCAATTCATGTTTATGTACATAATTTATATTTAATCACAAAAACATGTGTATGGCACATTGCATACTTCCAAAAGCATTGAATTGATTATACACTGGTATAATCTGTGAAGGTGATTTTAGTTGGCAGACAAACTTTAAAAAAAATTAAATAGCAGAATACTTTTGTATGTATAGAGATATTTTAAAATATATTTAGAAAAACTTAGAATAATATTATTTTTATATATTTAGAAAAATTTAGCAATATATATCTTTAAATATATTTAGAAAAATCTTTACTAAATAAAGGTGTCCATCCATACTTTTATTTATTCAACAATTTTTATTTGTTTGTTTGTTTGTTTATTTCTAGTTGGGTCCCCTAATATAATGTGGGCCAGAGACAAAATCAAGCATATGTGAGAATGGTATGCCAAATAAGCTTCAGAGAGACATGAGAGAAGGCTGAGAAATAAAGTATGAGGTTTGTAGGCAGAAACTTTGAAGAAGGTGGGCATCATTTTCTGTACTGCTAGGTTGGCATTTTACTGTCCTAAGTGCAGCTGTCACCTTCTGTACTATTTTTCTCTGCTCCTGACTATTCCCGATCTGTGCAGGTCTGTAAGAATTTATAAAACACCTTGAATAAAAGGGGACTGCGTAACCTAGAAGAATATACCATGTGTTACAAAACAGTGTTTTACACTTATATTCCATTTTTGCTTAAACAAAATAAATGTCCCCCATCCAGAATGTATTGTCAAAGATAGCAATAATGTGTAGTGACTAAGTCTGAATCAGATGAACCTGGGCTTGATTTCCAGATCCACCAAATTACTACCAAATCCCTTTTCACAGCTAAGTTTCCTTGTATATATAATGGGAATGATAATAATAGAGTTGTACTTCTCATAAAGTGTTTAATAAATATAGCAATTTTTATTGTGAGGGTTGTCATCATTAGCAGCAGTGGCAAAATCAACATCATTATCTAAAGCAAAACTCTTAATAAGGCACAGAAAATTGTCTTTCAACAAAGAAACAGAGAAGAGACATGATAGAAATATTAAAAGGGCAATTAATATTTGACCAATGTTTTAAAGAATTAGAAAGGTAGTATATCAATATCAGTCAGATCTCTATTATCATTTACTATTGTTTTCACACTACACAAATTACAAAATAAAAAAATAAAAATTAGGTCATCTCCAGAATGCCATTTTATACTCAACTTAGAAATATATCTTTTTGTTGGGAAAAGCCATCCTAACAAAATCCACCCCAAATGATATGTGTCAATGTTACAGATCAGCTATGGACATCTTCCAGCACATCTATGTTGAGTCTAAGCTGCTTATGCAGACTCTGTATCTTGTTTCTAAAATGAGTTAAACAGGCTTACTCTTTCCTCTTCATCTAATTAGAGAAGGAAAACCTGACACCTATGATAAATAATACAGCCTCACAAACAACACATCTGGAAAATGTATCTGGCATTCCATGGGAAATAAATCTGGAATTTTAAACTGTAAATCATGGGTGTTTTGAACTATTAGGTCGTAGAACAAAACAAATTATTTATAAAAAATGAAAGTTTTGAAAATGGTCTTTTTCCCCTGGTAATTTTTCCATGGGCTAATGATTCATGGTGTTTTCTTTTGTCTAGAGTCTGCAAAATTAAGAGAATAAAAGCTAGGAAAACATAATCTGGAGTTTGGGATTATTTATGTGCAAGGTTCGGCAGCTGTGTTTCTAATTACACAGGGGGAGGCCTTAAAAATGACCGTTTCCAAGTACTTAGCTAATGCCATTGGAAACGACAGGAGAGCATTTTTAAAAAATCTATTTGGTTATTTGGTAATTTCTTTCTTTTTTCACAATAACAATAACTTGCTGCAAATGTACATGCACAGTAAATTTATTCTAGACAACACGATCTTTTATGTATATAAAATATGTATATGTATATGTGTGTATATATATACATACAGAGAGAGAGAAAGGAAAATAAAAATCACCTAAAATACTATGCTAGACATAATCTTTATATATATTTCACACCTTTGTATGAACTTCCTATTTCTCCTCAATATACCCACACATTTCTTACTATAATAATATGATATCACATTAAATGTGATAGTTTTAAAACAGCTTTTATGCTTTACAATATATTGTAGTTATCTTCATGTCAATAAATACAGACCTTTAATTTTAATGGCTGATAACTAACCAATAGTTTGAAATAATTAGAATTTATTCTAAGGCGCCTGATGGATAGGAGTATTATAAATAAAGACTGCTGCATGGTAGTCTTTGTACTTTCATATTTGCACACAACTCGTATTCTTTCCTTAGTATAAACTTCTAGGCTTAGAGATGCTGCATCCAGGTGAATAGATATTTCTGTAAGTTTTTGTAACATAACCTATTGTCAAATTACTCTCCCTAAAGGTATATAAATATACATCCTCATTTACAATTTATGCAGACCCATTTCTCTATACACATACCAACAATGGATGTTCCTCTTTTTTTATTTTAAAACAAGATACTCAATCTGGTAGTTTTAAATTGATATTTCAATATGGGTAAATTTTATATATTTGATATCCTATTTAAATATCTTCATTAGTTACTTCTTCTTTTGAGAATTGTGTAGTTATATTATTTATTGGTTTTGTTTATATGAGTGTCTTTTTCTTATTTATTTTGAAGAGTTTATTGTAAGTTAAAGTTATTAATCTTTATTTTATTACAGTTGCTGCAAATATATTCTTTGAGATTTATATCCTGATTTTTTGCACATTTGCTCATGAAGCTCTGCTATATAGAAATTATACATTTTCTATCAATTTCAATTTGAAAATATAGTTTTTACCTTTGTTATAAGCTTATAAAAAGACCTTTTCCAAACTTTAAATAATATAATATATCCACATATATTATATTTTTGAATAAAAAAATTAATCTTCAATTCATCTAAGATTTATTTTACCTTGATACATGATGTGAGATTCTAGCTTTATTATTGTTTCCAAAATGATTATCCAGTTGTCTGAACTTCATTTTTTGAAAAATAAATAACTTTTTCTATCTTTGGACATCTTATTGGTCTACATATTTATTTTGGCATAATTCTGGTTTAATTGTTTTATAATTAAATATGTTTTAATAGTCAAAAGGGCAAGTCCCTAGGTAATTTTTGCTACTTTTCCTCTATATTTTTTCTTTACATTTATTATACTGTAAGTTCCTAACATATTCAAAAGATATTCTTCAACATTCAGCACAAATGGCATCTTTACCAAAGTTGAGAATAAAAGAAAGGAAAAATATTTCATGAGGCTAAAATCTAGTCTTGCATGCAAAATCCTTAGTACTGCGCCTGACCAGAGTAAGTAGTCATCATCATTCTTATTATAGTTGAGAATTATAAACTTGCCAGGGCTTTGAATTTTTAAGGTTTAGCTGAAATGTAATTTTAGCAGTTCAACTTAGCAGAAATAATCAGCTATTTTACACCAAGCACTGGGGGTAGGTACTAAGGATATGAAGTTTGTAAGACATTGACCCTGAACTCAAGAAGGCCCATCTCAGCCTAGTAGAGGAAATGAGCCTGCAAGCAAATAAAAACAATTCAACAGACAGTAGTGAGATACAGAGTCCAGAGGTAGAGAGAGTAGAGTCATTCACTCTGGTAAACCTGGGCGGCAGGGAGATCAGAGGGCTTTACAGGAAAGGATGCCATCTGGTTGGATTTTGAGGGATAAATGTGAGTGGGCAGGCAGATAAAATGTCAAGGAAGAAGAGTCCAGGAAGAGAAAATCTTTCTTGACCTTCCCAGAAAGAAAGAAATTTTCACTCTTTTATACATCCAAAGTAATTTTTGTTCATATTCCTATTACAATCATAGTTATCATGTATTGAGATCTTATGAAGTGCCAGATGTTGTTTAAATAATTATAAGGATAAAATATTTAATTTAATCCTCTCCATCACGTGTCAGGGAGGTACTATTATTAGCCACATTTGTGGATGAGGAAACTGAAGTACATAGAGCCTAAGCAACTTGACCTAGCTGGTAAATGGCAGTCAGGATGCTCACCCAGCAGTTTGGCTGCAAAGTCTGTGCTGAGAACTATATCATATTGCCTCTTAACACATATCAGATTTAATATTTTTTTTAGAAAACTCATGTACTATGCCAAGTAAGTGTGATGTAATAGTTATGCACCACTTATGTGACTCTGTAAATCTGTTTACCTGCAGTAATATGCATGGCTGTCTACAGACAAACTAATTGAGAAACTAGATATTGCAGGTGCCTTTCTCCATTGTATCAACAACGAATGCAGCCTCAGTGACAACCTAATTTGAATCTAAAGACCTATTCTCTGAACTGACTTTCAATTTCTTTTTTGTGTTGCTTTGTTTGCTTGCTTGTTTTTTGAGATAGGATCTTGCTCTGTCGCTTAAGCTAGAGTGAGGTGGCATCATCATAGTTCACTGCAACCTCAAATTCAAGCAATCCTCCTGCCTCAGCTTCCTGAGCAGCTGGGACTATAGGTTCACACCACCATGCATGGCTTATTTTTTTATTTTTATGTTTTTTTGTAGAGACAGAGTCTTGCTATTGCCCAGGCTGGTCTTGAACTCCTAGCCTCTAGTGATCCTCCCTCCTCAGCCTCCCAAAGTGCTAGGATTACAGGTGCAAGCCACCGCGCCTGGCCTCAATTTCACATTACAAACAAACTATAGACATCTCCATACAGATGGGACAGAGAATCTCATATTGATTTCTAACATTGAACTTGTTATCAGCCTCCCTAAGCTTGCTCATCTTTTTTTTTTTTCTCAGATAATGCTTGTGTCATCCTCTGTGTTGTTCAAGCTAGAAACCTATGATCAACTGCAACTCATCTCTGGTTCCTGTATTACCTATCCAGTTGTCTATAGCTAAGTCCTCAGTCTACCAGGTAAAAAATAATAATTGTGATAATAGCAACACTTTAGTAAACATTTATTATAGTCCAAAGAACTGTATATAGGAAATCAACCTATTTAATCTTACAACATCCTAGTGAGGTGTATAACACTGCCCTTAATATGTGGATGAGGATGTTAAAGCTCAGAGCATAAAGTGGGAGAACTAAAATTTGAACTCATTCTACCTGGCTTCGAAATACATGCTCTTTATACTACACTTTTCTGGTTAAAAAAAACTTTCCAAAGAAAATGAAGCAATAATAAAATAGATGGAAGTCACACATAGTCCACAAAGACCTACCATGAAATGTTTTATTCTTGGAAATTCCAGTACAGACTCAAATACACCTTTTTCCAGGTCCTAGGCACAAGGGAGAAAGGAAAGCTATCATATAAGCAACTTGATCTCTTACAGTGAGCCCAAGGAATTCAGTTACAGAGCCAGAAGCCCACCATTAGTGACTGATGCCCCTTTCTTTCTGTGGGAGGGCTGGCTTCCCAATGTCTACTTTAGTTTCCTCAACTACCAGATAATTTTGGGATAAATGATCCCAAGCTTCTTGGGGAGCAGAGCCAATAAGTTTCCAGAACCTAATGAAAAATGCCTCCTAGTGCTTTAAGGGGAAGGCCCTGTTTAGTCGTGAGGTTAGAAACAATCATAAATATTTGAGTTCATACAAGATTCCAAAAATGTTCAGTCAATGTGGAACCAATTTTAAAACAAGAAGTAAGGACCAGTTTATAAAACTATTAGCTCAACATCTGTGATCTATAATAGAGGGGAAGCAGGACTTAGGTAAGACAGAAGATGCCATATGTGGGAATGGAAATGCAGTGAAAGATAAATACTGGTAATTTGGAAGGAGCATTATTTCTTCTGAGTGATGTTGACTTGTTTGAATATTTACTTAAAAAGGCTAGGGTGTCCATTGTGTTATATTATCTTCCAGACAGAGTCTAATGAAGAAAAAAGATGACAGATTCCTCATTGCTGAGACCACTAATGGCCTATAAAATAACTATTTGGATTATATTGTAATTTTATGATCTCAGTAAACTCAGTAACCTCTAACTTTATATACAAAGAATGGAGCACGTAGACTAGAGAAATGATACATTTAAATCTCAGTATGAAATTTATCCTCTTGGACCAAGGAGCATTTCAAGATGGGGGCCTAGACGAAATTACACACACACACACACGCACACACACACACAAGTCCAGTTTGTTTATGATTAGAGTATGAGTTTTATTTTATTAAATCTTCTTGCAGAAAAAAGAGGCCAAGACAGGAGATATAATGCTAAATCTGCTTTTAAATATACAAAATTAGCAACAGAATTTGCCTAAAGTCATGATGTTAAAAGTAAATACATTCCCCCTTCATTTACAGACCTATTCAATATATTTTGGGGTTCCAGCCATGGTTACTGCATAGATCTGGGCTTTTTGGAGATAAAAAGGATCTCAGAAAACAAAATTCTCACTTTGTCTTTGTATATACAATGAAACTACAGCCCTCCGAGGTGAAAATTTCTCTAGGTCATATAGGCTGTTGGTTTCAGAATAAGGACTATATACCAGGGGTCTTGACTTCCAGGTCAATATGCAATAAATTCTAAAAATGTGTTCATTTATTTATTCAAATATAAATAATATCAATATATATGCCATCAGCGACTATGCTTGGTTACTGTTCAAAGGAGACCAAAATGGATTTGACCCTTGATCTCATGAATGTTATAGTCTACCAAGAATCACAGAAAAATAATAAACAGATAATCATATTATTAATTATATAATTTAAAACTGTGATAAGTCCTATGAAAAAAATAGAAGAAAAAGAATAGGATTCTTAAAAGTGTGTAATTAGTGTGTAATTTAGATCAAGAGAAGAGAGGTGAGACCTGTCTGAGTAAGTGATACTTGCACTGCAACTTGAAGAATAACAAGATGTGAGTTACACGAACACTGTTGGAAGAGGAGCCAGCATGCAGAAAGGCTCTGAAGAGTTAAAGAGATTGACACATTGGAGCAACTGAGGGAAGGCCAGTGTGCAAAAGTATAGTGAGGGAGGAAAGAATAGAGCCAAGACATGAGGTTTGAGATGAGAGCTGATCAGAGAAGGGCCTTATATGCTATATCAATACTAATTTGTCTTTCAAAAGCCAAGATGATACCATTGAAGGTTGTAAACAGACAATGACTAAAATGACCCGACTTCCATTTACTTTTAAAGTGAAATTCTCTTCTGTTGTTGAAAAAAACTGATATGAACATGTTAACGTGATATCATGTGTTAACAGTAAGAATAATGGGAACTGGACACATTTGAGATCCATCTGGGTGTTGCAGATATGGTTCCTGGTTTGGGATTTGGACATCTCGTGATATGGTGGTGCCTCTATTGATGTTGGGAAGACTGGACAAAGAACAAGTTTCTCTGAAGTGGTAGACAGTGAGTAGAAAATAAGAGTTCTGAGGTCAATGTTTGACCCCTTAAACCTGCACAGGCAAGTGGAGCTATCAGACTAGTAGTCATGTCTGGAACTCCAAAGAATGTTTTAGAAATAAAATATTTTTAATTTGTTGGCCTATGTGTGAAATTTTAAATCCATGTGGGTGGATGAAGTCACTTAAGTCATTGATGAGTATGAAGAGAGGTGGGAAGACAGGCCAGCACCAAACTCTGAGGAATTCCAACATTTAGTGGTCATGTGGGAGATGATCTGGCAAAAATACGAAAAGATGATACCAAATTAAAAGGACAGAAAATCCCAGGAGATGACATTGTTATGGAAACTAAGAAAATGCAACCACTTTAGCCTCCTGCTTCCAATATTTTTCTACATGTTGTAAGCACAGATGTCTAAAGAAGACCACGTGTTTTTGAGACATTTTCCTGTGATGAACTAGATGTGTGAACTTGAGTAAGTCACTACAACTTTCTTATCTGTAAAATGGGAGTAATAATCTCCTCCCACATTCGATCATGATGGACATCAATTAGGATAACATATGTAAATTGTTATACTTTATACACTGTTAATTGTTATATTTATCTAAGGTTTTGCCATAAGTGAGGCCAGCAGGTTTTATTTGCTACTGATTTGCTACTGATTTCTACTGATTTTGGTTGTTACTAAGATGCCTAATATTACAAAGACATCTAATCTTATAAATACAAATTACACTATCAGGATTTATTTGTTAGGGTACCAATTATTATGTGTATCGTGACTTAAGTGAACAACACAGATAGTGTTTAATTCCATCAGAGTAATGTCTCCATCTTGAGTAATTCAAGATGTAAATAGGGAAAAAGAAAAAAAAAAGCTAGGTGCTATTCTTCTTTCACATGGTGTATGTTAAGCTATAGTATATTTCCCAGCTGGTCTTTTCTCTTACTTATAGCCATTGATCATGTATTGCAAGTTTTAAGAGAATTCAGTGCAACTCCAAGCTACCAGAATAGACAGAGATAAAGATACTCTGATGTCAAATCCAATCCTTTACTAAATTAATTCATATTATCTTTAGATTATGTTGTATAAACATAGGTTGCACTGATTTTGCCAATATAGTTGCTGTAAATGGAGACTCAACAATTGATTATCTATGCCTAGGGTTTTTATTGTTTTATGCCAACATAATAGTGTAATCTGAAATGTAATGACTTTTGGAAGTCTTTTCTTCCAGGATGGAAGAAAAGAACTGTGAAAAGAAGAAATAATGTAGTGAGGAAATATAAGCCTGTGAATTCTCACCTTGTATAAATGGGAATTTTCAGATAGCATAAAAAGGCAGCCAAGAGGAGATGAAATACCCCTTCAAATAGTGCTGCATTTTTTTGTCATTTATTTTCTCAAAATTATTATAAGAGATTTTCTAGCTCTTAATGAACATGAATATACTTAGTGGTTTTGAATCCTTTAGAGTTTCTGATGACTTGGCCAATTACTTCATTTACTTTAAAAATAACCACATGAAAGGCCTCAGTCAAGATAGAAGCCTGGAATTACAGGCTGGCATTTTAAAATGATTAAAAATATGTTGTTCATGTCTTCACATTGCAGCACTTTCATTAGTAGTTGAGATTATCTGAGAGAGTCATAGGAACTGAAGAAATAGTTAGGTTCATTAGCTTAATATGCAACACACTGATAATTGGTTAGAGGACAGTGAATTCTAAAACGGAAGTTCTCAAAGTGTGATCCTTGGACTAGCAACATCAGCATCTCTTGGGAACTTGTTAGAAATGCTCTTTCTTGGGCCCTGCCCCAGACCTCCTGCATCAGTAACTCTGGGTGTGAGGACCAGCAATTTGTGTTTTAACAAGCCCAGGTGAATGGAATGTCAAAATTTAAAAATGATCTAGAGAAATAATTTTTCCTCTTAGTTGGAATGAGTTCTTATTTTTGTTGCCAGGAAATTGCATTCTGTCTCTGCTCATCCTCACGTCTCTGCCTTGGCTGTTGAGTTTTTTCTTTTTTATATTTGATTTGAGGTGTAGGTGTCATACCACAAGAGAGTATAGGATCTCTCCAGTGGCTTCTTTCATACTGGAGATGTTTCAGAAAGGTAATTTTAGGGCAAAAATGTAAGCATAAGTGTCCCTCACATTTTTAAAAAAGAAATCATGAGCCTAGTCTAAGAGCACGGAGTTAATACATGGCAGATCTAGGCCTTGAACCCACATCTTCTGAGGCCATGCCTGGTGGTGTCCCAGTCAACTGCTCCCTCCTGTGGGTTTACATCAATCCTACCATGTGTTTTAGGAGACTCTCCCTGAATTCTCACTCATCACATGAGAAAACTAGGTACAGAGTGGTTCAGTGGCTTACCTCAAAACCACAAAGAGGGTGGTGATGTCAGGAATATCATGACAGCATGAGGGACTTAAGAAACAGAGTGATTTATGAAATTCTCCCACTGGGAAGGATTTTAAGAAGCCACACAATCCCCACTTTGCACTTGCTTTTTATTCTTCCTAAAACATTTCTTCTGATATTCTCTACCTGGATAAAGTCTACTCATCCTTTAGGTCTCAACTTTAGAAAGCACTTTCTTTGGGAAGCTTAACCCGAGTAATACTCAACTAGATTAGTTGCTCCCTCAGTACCCTACTTGTTTCCCTTCACCCTTTACTAGGATTGCTTGTTTATTTGCCTAATAGGAAACCTGGGGCCCAATCTTTCACTAGAAAGTTCAAAATATCCTTTAGTTATTCATTCCAGCATCCTGCAGCCATATCTGCTGTGAAACTCAGCCTTCTTTTGGATGCTGATATCTGATTTTAAGGCTTAGGTATTAATAATTTCCCTTTTTTGACATTAGCATAGATGGAGAACATCTGAGTACTAGTGCCTGTATACAATCAGTCATACTGTCATTTTAAGTTATTTGTTGGTCTTCCATTTTTTATATAGTTCATCCAACTTGCATTCTGCCCTGGATCTTTTCAGATATTCTATTTCTTACCTTTTGGGACACTGGGAGAATTCATCCATCTCCCAGTATTCCAAAGGTGTCAACAAGTAGTCCCCATACAGTACTTCAGTTGCCTATGTAACATAATTTTTCTTGAGGAAAGAATAATGTAGCCTGTTTGTTCTCCATTACTTTCTTAAGAAAGTTCAGAATTTTATTGACATTTTGATCACAAAAGGCCACTAGTCTCAAGTCTGTGGTAAATTAAAAAGCCCTGAATGAAAACATAATGTACATGTGCAGGTATATCTTCCATAGTTGTAGTCAGACTATAATTTAAATATTACCTATATTTTCATTATTCTTCAATGTATACAAGCCACAGTATTAAGATCAATGATCTCTTCTTGGACCTCTAGACATGCTCTTATATAACATACACAAATATGTTAATAATTTTCAAATTTATATTTTGAGTCTTGATCTCTTCCAGAATTTTAGATTCATATATCAACTGCCTACCATACACCTTCATCTGCTTATCCTTCAGACACCTTAAACTCAACATATCCTAGCTGGCACACGTTGATTAGCCCTCTCAGATGTTGCAATGCTCTTCTTCCTATATTTTCTATGTGGTTAATAATATCCTCCACCTATTCACTTAAATAAATCACTTGAGAATCATATTAAACATCACTTTCTCTCATCTCCTTTCCACACCTAATTAGTCAAAGGTTGTAATTACATATTCCTCCAACTAAATTCCTCCTGTCACCAAGGTTACTGCCTTAAACCTAGCTTTCGTGTGTCTTGCCTGGACTAGTACAATCATTTTATGACTGCTCTCTCCTTGGTCCAAGCTACCATTACCTCTACTATTGGGCTCTTAACCTGTCACCATGCTTCCACCATGCTCCCTTTTCCTCACTTCTATCCCTTCTTCATACAGTAACCAAATTGATCTTTTAACAGTAAAAATCAGATTGTGATATCTTCCTGCTTACAACTTTCTGGTAACTTTCCATTTTACTTACAATAATCTACATTGTTTACCACGTCTACACAGAACTACATGATCTTGTCTCTGACTCCTCATCTCCCAAACCTGTCCTTCAGGATACTCTAGCCACATGAGCTACTTCCATTTTCTAACATGCCAAGTTCAGCTCCATCTCAGGCCTTTGTACTAACTGTTTTTGTTACCTGAAACACATCTTGTCCCAGATCTTCACCTGGCTAGCTCCTTTGGTCATTCAGTTCTTGGTCAAATGCCATCTCCTGAAAGAGGCACTCCTCGGCCATTTTATTTATATTGCTCTTCATTACATTGCCTTGTTTTCTTTATATATTTCCCTGATCTGAAATTATCTTATTTATTTATTAATTGACTTGGTTTACTGTTAATTTTCTGTTCCTAAGCAAAGACAGATTGCCTTACTCACCATGGATCTAATGTTTAAAAACCATGTATACTAGAATCTTAGGAATAAACAATAAATTGTTTATAGTGTGATTTTTAGGGAGTTGAACTAACTTAAGAGAAAAACTTTTACTTTACTCTTCTACAATGTCTGAATTTATTTTTACTAGAGTATATATTGTTTATATAATAATAGTTAGATGTAAAAAGTAAATAAAATTCTGTGCCAGATGAAATAGCATGTGCTTATTTTCTATTCTTTAAATCAAAAGAAGAGTATATTTTAGGTAGGGTCAAAAAATTGGCATAAACATTATAGAGAAGGAGGAAAATTTTTTACAATGGAATGATTTCAGTTCTTTTTATTTTGAAATAACTATAAATTCCTAGGAGGTTGCAAAGAATGGTACATATAAATCCTCACACTTTTGCCCAAGATTTCCCCAATATTAACATTTTCCACACCTATAGTACTATATCAAAACTAAGAAACTGACATTGCTACAATCCATGTGGTTTATTCAGATTTTATCAGTTATGTATTTCATGTGTACAATCATATGTATAGCCTGTGTAGCCACCACAGCAATCAACATGGTACTTTGTGCAATAACCACAAGACATCCTCTATTTACCCTTTATAGCCACACCCATCCCCTTGACCCCACTCTCTGCATCCCCTTCCACCACTCCTTGCCACCACTAAGAACTGTCTGTTCTTTATCTTTATGTCATTTCACAAAGGAAACATAAATAGAATCAGGCAGGATAGATCTTTTTAACACTGATCGTTTTAATGGGTATAATTTCCTCAAGGTTAATGCAAGTTGCTGCACATATAGTTTTTTTCCTTTTCATTACTGAGTTGTATTACATGGTATAGATATGCCACAGTTAATTTAACAGTGGTTTTCAGTTTGGGCCAAGTTACTATGAGCACTGTATATAAATTCCTGTGTGAAAATAAGTCTTGAATTGTATAGGATAAATACCCAAGAGTGCAAGTGATGGCTCACATGATAAATTCATTTTTAGTTATGAGAAGAATGGCTGAGCTATTTTCTAGAGTAGCTATACCATTTTACAATCCCACTAGCAATGCGAAAGTGACCCTGTTTCTTTGCATCATTGCCAACATTTGGTGTTATAATTATTTTTCGTTTTAGTTATATAATTTTTGAGCAGATTAAAAAGTACATTGATGTAGTCTACCCATTTTAATTTTTTTAATGCCATGCTTTGTAAACAAAATACTGATTAAAAATTTTATCACAAAGAAGTAAAATACCCCCTGGGATGTATCAAATTAAAAACAAAATTTTCAAAATATATCGCATGTGAGAAGAAAGGAAAAACAAGATTATTGATGTAAAACAAAAAAAGTTAATAAACAATACAAAGGGTCAAGAAATAATTTTCCCTAAGACTCTTTGGTAGATACTCTAATTCAGCCCCAATAATTAAAAACCTGATTTCCTTTGAAATTATAATATAGTTGGACAAATTCCCAGTCTCATTAAGGGGATGTGTTCATATTTGGGATTATAATACAAAACTTAATTGAGCAAACTCTTCCAATCATAGATAATAAATATCCCAGCCAGTGAAAAAGTTAGGAAAATATTTAGTCCAAATGAAGAAGTCGTAGGAAAGCAAAAGCAACTTAACTTCCTAGGTATATGAACCAGAAAAATAAAAGTAGAGAGGAAGAGTAAAAGTCTTCCTACAGCTTGGTCGAGTCATGAAATTCAGACACAACTGGAAATGAATTAAAGCCTTATATATTCTGGGCACCGATTCATTGTTAACTGAGGTCATTGAACTAGCAATTAATTTCCTCTATGGCTGGTCACATCATCTGGATAAACTTAATCAGTAATTACTGCCTAGTTCTTAATTCATAGTCATGATTTATGTTAAAACCACTAGTACAATGGGAAAATTTGACAGCAGGCTCAACAGAATCAAAGTGGATTAATGAAAGAAAATAAGGCATGGACCAGAATCCAACATCCTTCCCTTTTATACTGTTCCGTTCAGTTTGGTTGAACTTCAACCATTGAGCAAAAGCTCACCAACAGGGTTTAGCAGCCTGAGTGATAAATTTGGGGATTCATAACTTACTCTATCTTAAAATATTGCTGATCACAGAAGGCCAAATGCAAACTGGATGGGATTAGGACTTAGTAGTAGACCCTCTGATTGCATAGGGGCAAGTTCTAGAGCAGCAATGGCCTATATGGTAGGTGCTACATGTTTCCATCCCCCAGTATCAATAATTACCAACTCCTGGCCAATCTTCTTTCATCTTTATATTCATTTATTTCCCTCTTCTCAAAAACCAAATTATAATGAAGTCAGTCCTTGACACTATATTATCTCATTTGTAAATATTTCAGTGTATGTTTCTAAAAGACAAGAACTCTTAAAAAACCTAAATAACATTAGCAGATTTAAAAAACTAAAATCGATTATTATCCAATACATGGTCAGTGTTCAAATGACTCTCTCAATTTCTCAAAATATTTTAATTTTTAATACTTTCTTTGCTCGACTCAGGCTCCAAGTAAGGTCTATATATTATAATTGACTGATATGTCTTAAATCTCTTTCAGTCTATAGGTTTCTCTCCATCATTTGTTTGTTTTTCCTTGTAATTTATTTGTTGAAGAAACCACCTCATTATTCCTTAGAATGTACAACAGTCTATATTTCAATGACTGATTCCTTGTGGTGTAGTTCCATAAACTTCTTCAACCTGATATTTTCTGATATTTGCAGTTAGATTGAGATATCTAAGTCCAGTTTCTATATTTTTGGCAAAAATAATCATAGTAGACATATAATATCTGACTGGCTCTCTAGTGATTGTTTCCTAGATTAATAATTATTTTTTTAAATATATTTGATTTATTGCAAGCTGTTCAATATTTCTATAGCATTAACCATGAGGAAGGGAGTAGTATGAGATAACATTGGAAAAATAGATGGCAGTTCCTTATGAGTCACACTTATAAGCCCAGATCTTATCTTGCACCCAGTATGTAAGAGGTTATAAATGGGTTTCAAGCAAGAAAGTGACATGGTAGATTTCTGTTTTATAAATGCTACCTAATCAACTGTGTGAAAAAGGTTCAGTAAGAGACAGGACTAGAGATCAGAAGAACAATTAGAAAATATTATAATAGTGCAGTTGAAAATGAATTTATTGAATGGAATAATGGTTATATGCATAAATGAATAGATACTCTATTAGTTTTCTGCTTAACTTATTTTATTCTGGATTTATTCCCCATCACTCAGTTGAAATTGCAATTTTAAAACCAACCAATAACTCGCTAATTACTAAATACCAAACTCTCTGCTCAATCCTCATCTAGATGATTGATACTTAAGTGAAGATACCAGTGTAAATTTAGGACACCACTCCTGGTCCAGCCCACTGAAGCCACACCACTCTGCATCACTTCCATGATGTAGAAGAATGACACAGGAACATTCCAACTTGGTTATGGTGAAAGATGATGAGGACATGAAAGGCATGGCAATCATAGTCACATCAAGTCACAATTCAACCAATCAAAAATCAAGAAAAACTGGAGGAGTCGAGGCCTTCGAGGGGTGATAAATAAGTCAGTTAAGTTCCTGCTCTCAAAAAAACTCAAGCTATGGAAAAATAAGAAAAAAATTAGAAACATATGTCGTTCTGATAAGAGTCCTAGTCCTACAAACATTAGTAAAAGGGCTAAAAGATTTGCTAAGGTATGAGAAAAAAAATTAGGGAATGCTTCAGAATGGAATTGGGTATAGAATTGAGCTTTAAAGAAAACGCTGAAGTCAGATAGGTGGAGATGATGGAGGAGAAAGTTTTAAATAAAAAAAATAAATAAATAAAGGCTCAGATGACAATATTGTATTCAAGGCACAAATAAGTGTGTTCACCTAACTGGGATGCGAATTCCCTTTTAGAATAGAGAAAGATAAAAGTGGACTAGGCAAAGTAATCCTGGATTAGAAATGCCAGGATGGATAGATAGGTTGGACTTGATCCAATAGGCAGGGGTGGTTTAAGTTTTAAGAAGATTAAATTGAAATGACAGATTGAGGGTGTAAACAAGCCAGAAACTGAAAGATCAATTGCAAGATTACTGATTTAATCTTCTAGACCAATCTATCACAGTGACTGTGGGAATAGAAAGAAAAAATAAATACTTAAAACAACCTCATTTTAAAATAACAAATACTATATTTTCAAAGTGAAAAAAACTTCAAACAAATTATGTAAAATATAAAATCTGAGAATTTTTCTTTTTTTCCTTTTTATTAATTTGCTGAGAATTTTTATGATTTAAAAGTTCTATGATATTCTATGTTTGTGGCCTAACATATGTACCATAAAAGATTGAATTATGCTGCAGTTACAGATTTAGAAAACACCTTGTAATTTCTATATTTTTCACTTTGATCTTTCTCTTTGTTTAAAAGAATTATAGTGAAGTGGTCTGCATCTCTCATGGAAGAATATTATTCTGCTTAATAAAGAAAAACTCCATCTTGAAATTCAAAGTAAGATGCAATTTGAGATTGGCAAAACTTTTTTTTTGTTTGTTTGATCTGTTTATAACTGATTCTTATACTGTGCCACCTAATGCTTGTCCAAGATTATACAGCAAACTAATGAAAGAAACGAGTCTCCTGAATCACAGGCTAAGATACTTTCCACTGTGTGCTCACATCAAAAAAGATGCCAATTTATCCCTTGGCCTTGGCTGAAATGGATTGAAAAAATAATATGGAGTTCATATGAAGGCCCCTTTGGAAAATCTCTTTCTCATTTGATGTCTCAGCTTTCAAATGGAATGACACTACCAATAAATACATCAACATTAACTCAGTGTGAACTTCCTTAGGGACCTAGAACAATGGTTTTAGCTATATAATCAATCTTTGACTTGATTTAGGGTATAAATTTGGTCTAATAGTATTTGAAGAAGTAAAAATAGAAAGAGTGTAAACTCTTGGAGAAATGCTGAAATTAATGTAAAACCTGTACCTGCCTTTATTGTCAATGGTGGAGGCTGAGATGGTATGAGTGAGGTTCCATAGCAACAAATAGTGTCTCAATGATTCAGTGTTTCAATAGGCCTTGTGTCTTTCTTTTTTCAGTTGTCTGACCTGTTCCTTATATATGAATCTTTATGGAAAAATTTTAAATAGAAAGATATACTGATGTTGGGAGACAATCATGTATGTTTCTGTACATTTTGCCTTTGTCCAAGGTTATTTTTTTCAAGGATGTTGGTACAGTGAACAGCCTTAAATAAATACAGTGTCTTCCTCCAGAGAAGATTGTAAGTTGTTTACTATCAAATATGATAAATATAATGCCCCTCTCTAAGGCAGAGGTCAGGCAGATATGCATGGAGTCCATTATGTGTGGGGTTTCCTAAACTCAAAGCTCCTCAGCTGGGTACGGGATCCAGCTGAGCTATTCCATCTCAGTCACATGGAACTTTGAGGGCAAGGGGAACCAACACAGATGCAAAGTTCATGCTGTGTGCTGTGCCATGAGTAATGTAATTTTTGACCTAAATATCATGTCTTCTGCCATGGAACTATGACAGGCTAACTTTTTAGCTTGCAAGTAGGGTAAAATCTCAGACCCTTTACAGTTATGGACAAGTATTTTCTAGTTAGACCTCAAAACAATAATATGATGCATTCTTTCTTGGTGTTCATGGATTTTTACTGAAAAGAAAAAGAAAAAAATTAAGAAAAAGAAAAAAATTAAGGATTAAATAATGTGTCCGGGTTGAGTTGCTATACCTCAAACTAGACCTCTATATCAGGAAGCCATCCTGGAAGTTACCATTCTGGGTTCAATAAGACCATTTCTGACTACCAGCTACATATGGATCTAAGCCAGTATTGTAACATTATCACTTGGTAGTATATCAAGAGAATAATTTTGTCAGCCTTCCTACAATGGACCTAAAGTTTTAAGCTCTGGTGGAGGCCTGGCTTCTCCACCATTGGGTCAACCAAATTAGTTAGGCCCGCAGTCAGCCCTCTACCTGCAAAGCTATCCTGAGTGTCTCCCCCACAGCAGCCACACAGGGGTTGGCCTTCAGGTCACTTCCTGGCAGCTGACATGCAGTTGACAGAAACCAGGGATATACACTTTGGTGCAAATAATCCTGCCTGTTTGGCTATACTTGCCTTGTTTGATAGTTTCCACATTTCCAGATGATCTCATGGTGGAAGCTTCTGTATAATTAATAAACTCCTTCCCTCTCAGCCATCTTCTGGCTTCCTGTACATGACAGGTGCTGTTTCTTAGCTAAGTTTAATCATTGAAAGAATAGCCCAAATGAATTACCTGAGAAAGCTTGTGAATTGAGAATTTTCATGCCTGACAGGTCTATCATTTAGTAGAAACAATGGGATTAATATTTGAAGTGATATGTAAACATTTATTTTATGGTTTGGTGCCAAGTTTCAGTGGAATATTAATTTTTATGGATATACTAATACACTTGTGCTGCGTTGGGTTAAAAAAGAAGGGGCATAATGGAAACACTGACACATCCCTGAAAGATTCTATTTTACCTAACTCAAAACTATCAACATTAAACTGACTAAAGGGCATAAAATGAATTGTGTAAACTGTGGGATATGTTTTCTCATAAAAGATTTCAATAGAATAGGTTTTGTTTCTTCAAACCAGTTATCAATGCTATATGTCATACTCAAACAATGTCTTTCCCCAAGTCTGACACATAAAAACAGTTTAACATAATTCAACAGTGAGTAGGTCCCACATGTTAAGATGTATGCAAAGGCAATGAAGATAGGAAAATTACAGTGCTGCTCAAGAAACTTCATTTAAGGAGCTTCCTCTGACATCCTGAGAAGTATCAGAGCACACCAGACCTTGGAGAAATGGATGTGTATAACTGGAAAGAAGGGATAGCTGGGGTTATAGGAAGACCTCAACAAAGGAAATTAATCTTTGAACTTGAGGCAAAATAGGACTTTTCCTTAGGCACAAGAATAGTCTCAGGAATGTCCTTTGAGTATTCCGTGGGTACAGTAGCACAGAAATCATAAGGGCCATGTAGGGTAGTTCTATCCTCTGCTCAGTCCACATCTATTATTCACACGTGTCCTCTTTGTTTTCTCTCTCCAATTTTGACCTCACACTCAGAAGTCCAAACTCACATTTCCCTCTGAAGTTATGCCTATTCTACCAGGCTAACGGGACTGTCTGCACCCTGCCCCAAACTGCCTATATCTTGTACTTCTGCTCCTATTCTTTTGGCAACATGTGAAAACTATTATGAGCTGACAGAGCCTAAAATTGAATTGCGTAATCATAGCTGGTCACGTTTTCCAACTCAGCCTGACAGATTCGTGCATCAATAGTTCCTGAAGAAAGTGTTTCCTATTCTTTAAAAAGGTTTGTTCTCAGAGGGACTTTTTCAGCTGGAAAAGATGGATAATTGTGGTCCCTGCTGAGTAAGGTGATTGTAAGGATTAAAAGTGACATGAACATTATCAAATAGTAAATATTTACCCATCTTCTCCTCCATCCTCCCACCTACTTGAATTCCATTGAATTTTACTACCATATGTGCACATGAGTGTTGATCAATTAGTTCCAATTTAATAGTGAATACATGTGGTGTTTGTTTTTCCATTCTTGTGATACTTCACTTAGAAAGATGCTCTCCAGTTCCATCCAGGTTGTTACAAAAGGTATTATTTCACCTTTTTTTAATGCCTGAGTAGTATTTCATGGTATACATGTACCACATTGTATTAATCGACTCATATACTGATGGACACTTGCCTTGATTCCACATCTTTGTGATTGTGAATAGTGCTGCTATAAACATTTGAGTACAAGTGTCTTTTTTATAAAGTGTCTTTTATTTCCTTTGGGTAAAGACCCAGTAGCGGGATTGCTGGATCAAATGGTGAGCAATCAAGTTTAAATCTCACTTAATCACATTGAGGGGATGACTCCATGA
This sequence comes from Cheirogaleus major, assembly GCA_963574435.1. Lineage (NCBI taxonomy): Eukaryota > Metazoa > Chordata > Mammalia > Primates > Cheirogaleidae > Cheirogaleus > Cheirogaleus major. The sequence goes on from CAUYPO010148211.1 coordinate 28,123, forward strand.
ACTTCATAATAGAAAGTCATTTCACAATCTTCACAAACTTCCCCTGGCTGCATGTCAGGCTGTGCATAAGAGAACTTGTCTGGGTCACCCTTTCATTACTGTTAAGGGAGCCAGTGGTGCTTGGAGTAGGAGCAGAAGTTTGACTGGCATTTTATTACATAAGATTTGTGTCAAATCCAACTCCAATTATGCAATACTATTTCAGGCTCTGTCTACTTTGCAATAGTTTTCACATGTGGCTACATATAAAAAAGTCTTAGCTTTTCCATTTGATGAATACATGTCTTTACTACAAAACCCAGTATGTTCTCAAAGCTTACCCATGTGATTTGTGAAGTTTGGAAACAAAACGAGTAGAAACTTTAGGCTTGATATAACTCGTATACATTAATCTGAATCTGGCCACATTAAATATATTTTTTAATGTTGAAGTACCTGAAGTACTCTACTCCCAGAATTTCTGAGAGAATATTAAAAGATGATATATTAGAAAACCTTTGTAAACATTAATGGTTGATAAAGGAGTAAGTTGTCTTGTGAAGAATTGTTGTTACTATGTTTATGGTATCAGTTACATTCAATATGAGCTTATGTTATATAAAACAAAAATTAGAAATTATATCAACTGCACCTATAATTACTGTGTCCATTTTAAACATGTAGTATAATGCAGCAAATATTAATAGAAGTATAGACAATGTCTTTAGAAAGATTTCAAGGAGTTTGTTGTTTTAGTGGCTAGGGTACCAGATAGAGTGAAAACTCACAGTAGAGCCTCTACCAAACAGGTTGACAATAAGTCAAATTTGTTTTAAGTGTTTTGCATAGTTTTTTCCTTCCCTATAAGTTCCCTATAAGGGACTCCCACTTCTTTGCCTTACCCAGACCGGAATTCTCACATCCATTGCTCTTAGACACTTTCTTTCTTACCATTTGTACATGTATATTTTCTCTTCAAGAAACAGTAACTCTCTTGAGAGCAGGAGTCACATTTGAGTCATCTTTGTGTCTCCCAATGTACCCAGAACTTGGGCCTTAGTTTATTAGTGCTAAGGTGTTATAGGCCAGCAAGTTTCCCCTCACCTAGATGGTTCCTAACTTTGATCACATGGGGAGCCTAAAACTTTTCTTGAGGCTTTGATCTTACAAATTTGAGGCCTGCTGGGGGTCCCTCCCTCCACCTATGTGTTATTCAAATCTTTACATACTCTGACTGACCTCATGCAATTTATAGTCTAACAGTTGGTTCCAGCTAGGCTATTTCTTGTCACTCTTCTTCTTAAGGAAAAATAAGGCCCTTTATATCTGTGTTCTTGGAATAAACCCCAAACAATTCTCTCTTCAGGCAACTTTACAATTAAGAGAGTTACTTACTTTCCTGGATTCTAAGCCTATTATATTTTGAATATCTCATAAGTTCTCTTTTTCTTTATATTTATATTTTCGCATTTTAATAATTATAACCTCAGATGGAATGAAATTCAGGATCGTTTGAGCAGCTCAACTAGGTCTTTGGGCTTGTCACCCTTGGCCCCAAGATGGCTGCTCCTACTCCTGGCAGCTTGCTCTCTCACAACTGTACAGAAAGGAAGAAAAGTTAGTTCCTTCTCATGCGTTCTTTTCAATAAATCAAGGAGAAATAATGAAAAAACTTTTTCTAGAAGTCATTGAGTAGACTTTCCTTGAGGTCTCTTGACCAGGATTGGGTAAATAACCATTGTAGTTGACTGAATAACAGTTTTCAAAAATAGATGTGCATGCTCTAATCCTTGGAACTTATGAATCTTACCTTGTTTGGAAAAATCTTTGCAAAGGTAATTATGTTAAGCATCTTGAGATGAAGATATTATCATGGTTTGCCCAGGTGGGCCCTGAATTCAATGACAAGTATCCTTATAATAAAAACACAGAGGAAAAGAGGAAGAGATGACAATGTGAACATAGAAGTGATTGAGATTAAGGTGAAGTGGCCATAAGTCAAGAAATGACCACAGCCAAAGTTGGAAAAGGCAAACAATTCTTCCCTAGGAACACCAGATGAAGTGCAACCCTGCTAACAACCTTGATTTCAGACTTCTGGCTTCTAGAACTGAGAGACAAAATTTCTGTGTGTTTTTATTTGTTTGTTTATTAAAAATTTTATCTGTTAGAGCAGTTTTAGGTACACAAAAAAATTGAGTGGAAATCATACAGAGTTTATACCCCTTGTCCAAATACATACAACCCCGCCCCCACTATCAATATCCTAAGCCACAGTGGCACATTATTTGTTACAACCAATGAACTTACATTGACACATCATCACCCAAAGTCCATAGTTTACATTAAGATTCACTCTTGGTGTTGTACATTCTATAGGTTTTGACTTAGGTATAATAACATGTATCCATCATTAGAGTATCAAACAGAATTGTTTCACTTCACTAAAAATTCCCTATGCTCTGCCTGTTTATCTTTCCCTCCCCCTGACCCCTGACCATTGAACTTTTTACTGTCTCTATTTTACCTTTTCTAGAATGTCATAGAGTTGGAATAGTACACTATAGTATTAGTCAGTGTTCTCCTGAGAAACAGAACTAAATAGGGTGAGTGTGTGTGTAGGGGGGAGATGTATCATAAGAAATCGACTTATGCAATTATGAAGGCTGGCAAATCCCAAGATTTGCAGTTAAGTCAGAAAGCTGGAGACCCAGGAGGAGCCAATGTTTTAGTTTGGGTGCAAAGGCAGGAAGAGAAAAACCTATGTCTCAGTTTGAAGGTTGTCAGGCAGGAAGAATTTTGTCCTTCTCGAGGGAGGGTCAGACTTTGTGTTCTATTCAGGCCTTTGACTGATTGGATGAATCCATTCACATTAGGGAGGGCAATCTGCTTTACTCAGTCTACCAATCTAAATGTTAATCCTATCCAAAAACACTCTCACAAAATAGTGTTTGGCCAAATATCTGGGTGTCCTGTGGCCCAATCAAGTTAACATGTAAAATTAACTGTCACATGTATGTAGCCTTTTCAGATTGGCTTCTTTCAACTGGTAATATGCATTTGAGTTTCCTCCATGTTTTTCCATGGCTTGAAAGTTCATTTTTTTCACTGAATAATATTCCATTGTCTGGATACACTACAATTTATTTATTCAATCGCCTACTGAAGGACATCATGGTTGCTTGCAAGTTTTAACAATCACGAATAAAGCACTATAAACATCTGTGTGAAGGTTTTTATGTGAACAAATTGTATTAAATTCATTTGGGTAAATACCAAGGACAGTGATTACTAGATCATTTGGTAAAAGTGTGTTTAGTTTTAGAAGAAAAATTTCTGTTGTTTTAAGCCAACAGGATTGCTGTAATTTGTTGTAGCAGCCCTAAGAAACTAATATAATCACTCCTATATGTAATGAAAGAAAGACAGAAATATATATCTAGCATTTGATCCTACTAGAGGAAATGAGTTTAGTCTATAATGAAGAAGAGCTTTGGAAATGGCTTTTGGCTAGGAAACTAACAAGTCTGAAATATCCAATTACTTAAGATCCTGAAAAGATGGATTTGCAGGATTTTTTCTACTTAAATTTTCTTTGATAGTAGATCAGATCTTACTCTGGCTTTAAAGGACTGTGTGTCCTTTAATAACACTAATGATAGCCAAAATTTACATAGCTTTATAGTTCGGAAAGTACTCTTTATCTGCATTAACTCAACCACTCCTAATTACAGCCCTGAGAAGCAAATATAAACGGCTGTGCTCACTTTGCAGTGAGCAATAGAGGGCAGTACATACTATAGAAGCATAGACTATGAACTCCAGTTCTCACGCATACTATTTGGATAATCTTGGCCATGACACTTAACCTCTCTGGGCCTCAGTTTTATCACCTATAAAGTGGAGCTAATACCAGTACTTACCTTATCATGGTGCATATTGAACTGGATTATAAATATATGCAGGTAAGGGCATAGTAAGCACTCAATAAATGCTCATGGCAATTTTTATTATTGATACATTTATTATTATTTATCATAATTAATATTACAAATATGAGAAAACTAAGGCTGAGGAAGATTAAATGACTTTCCCAGGATTAAATAGTTATAAGGGGCAGGTATTCTGGCTCCAAATCCCTTCCCCATGCAGTTCCCTGTATAAGGAGAGTAAAATATATATTTAAACTTTTGTAAAAATTGGAACCTTTGCACCATCTTAAATGGTGTCAAGGGGAAACTCATCATATGCTGTGCATGAAAAGAATGTAGACCAGTACTCAAGACTAGCAAGGCTCTGGTGTGAGCTTTCGTGTATATATATATATATATATATATATTCCATGAAAACAATGGCATTTGGATATGGTCTAAGAAATAAAGAATTGGCCTGGGACGAGTCAGACCATGTGCTGTTTTATTTCCTTTTCCCAGAAGACATTTAATATTTTGGGCAGCAGACTAGGAAAGACTGTGCAAATAAATTATAGTTTTGGAAAACACATGAACATGTTCAAGTACATATGCCTAGCCATATGTACAGAATTATAGCTTTATTTTATTTTTATTTTCAGGACAGCAAGAGCTATCATTTTACAACTACCAGGGAGATATACCATGGTGACATTTAGAAGTAGGAAAGTAACATGCTGAGGCATTGTGTTCTGTGCTTTTTGTATACTTATTCAGTAAATTCTCACAATACCTCTGCAATATATTTATCTTATGGATAGGAACACTGAGGCACATAGAATTCCTATGATTGTTCCTGAAGTCATTCAGCTGTTAATGACAGAGTAAAGGCAGACTAGGTCTGTGTTAATAATCTTATATTATTGACAATATCATTTTCCTTGGAAGTATATGTGAGTGTTTGTCTAATGAAGTTATGCCGTTTAATACTTTAGTTAAACTGGAACAAGAATGAAGTGAAGTAAAGGCCAGGAAAACCTAATTACTCCACAAAGCCATACATTCATTCCTGAGCTGAAGTCAACCCTGCAGTTCCACTTAGCAGTCAAGGTTTCAGGTAATGGGCCAGTACAGTGAATCTGGGCTTTGTTTCTGGACGGTGGCCACAGGGAGCCTCACTGGAATTTTTCTAGGATTTTGTGCCAACTTAAACAAACATTGGAGGTTCGGTAGAGTATTCCATGGATCTAAGAGCAGAGTTTGAAAACCCACAATGCTAAAGAAAAGTGCCTTAGAGAGGACATAATCAAAATATAAAAAGTAAATTTCCTGCTACTCTGTAGGATGGATATTGCCTTCCAAAAAGGTAAAAAAAGGAAATCCTTATGGTTAGATTACATATAGAGCTGGGAGGATCTACAAAGGTCTTTCATTGTATGCACATGATCTAGTTTATGATTTGACTACTTGTTTTAGGAATGTTTAAATAAAATTATCAGATAATTATTTGCATAAAAAAAGAAATTAAAGGCATTTCTATCCCCAAAGAATCCAGACATGGACTAGAAAAATTTCATCTATTTGTTCAGAGAAGTTCAATGATGTAGTTTTCAAACCTCAAATTATCAGAACATAAAAGAAAATTATGAGTTTCATTTATTAGCTAGTTCTTTAGTATAGTGCAATGCTTACTGTGCATTTTAGTGAGTTCCGGAGACCGAAGTGTATCTGAATTGAAAGATCTTAAGAAAGTAAACTTAATTTGAAAGTGCATGAACACACACAGAGAAGATTAATGGAGCTAAAACAGCTGAGTAATTGACACTAGTGAGAAACTGACATTCTGTGCTTCTATAGAATGATTATAATGGACTAAGTCCTGGTGGGAAACATATGAAGATCTGCCCATAACTTGAGTAGAACTAGTGGTAGAGCAAAAGGAGTAGAAAATAGAGACATTTGGAAACATTTCTAAAATGTCCCAAGAATTTAAATTTCAGGTATGTATATTCTCAACTCTTATTTCTGTAATAGTTCCACTTAAACTTTCATGCACCTATGAATCACATGCAGATCATATTAACATATAGTTTCTGATTCAGTAGATTTGAAGTTGGGCCAAGATTCTTCATTACAAACAAGCTCCCAGGTAATACTAATGCTGCCGATCTCTGATGGTAGACTGACCAACCCTACTCAGTTTTTCTGGAACTATGAGGGGTTTTCCTGGGACATAGGATTTTCAGCTAAACCTGGAATGGTCTTGGGCAAAATGGGATATACAGTCATCCTATAGGACCAAATTTTGAATACAATGAACTAGGTTATGACTGAAATTCAACAAAAGAATTTTCAATCATGTCTAGATTGACTCAACCATTGTATTAGTGGTTCAAAAGAAGATGTATAGTCATTTCCCGGTATAAATATTATTTATTTCTATCTATACCATGATGCCCATCATTCAATATAAAAGCATGAGATATACAAAAAACAAAGAAAAAACCCATTTTCCAAAGAAAAAATAAATTAATAAATCCAGACTCAGAGATATTGAAACTATCAGATGGGAACTTTAATGTATAATAACTATGATTAACATGTTAAGGAATCTAGTTGAATCTAGGCATGGTGTGTCATGCCTACAATGCTAGCACTCTGGGAGGCTGAGATGGGAGGATTCTTGAGGCCAGGATTTTGAGATCAGCCTCAGCAAAAGAGGGACCCCATTTCTACAAAAATTAGCAAAATTAGCCAGGCATGGTGATGCATGCCTATAGTCTCAGCTATTCTGGAGGCTGAGGCAAGAGGATGACTTGAGCCTAGAAGTTTGAGTTTGCAGTGAGCTATGATGACACCACTGCACTCTAGCCTGTGAGACAGAATGAGACCCTGTGTTAAAAAAAATAAAAAGAATCTAGTTGAAAAGCTTAACAATATGAATGAACAGATAGGGTATTTTACTAGAGGGATCAAAATTTTAAGAAAAAGTCAAATAGAAATGTTGAAATAAAATATAGGAAATCAGAGATGGAGAAATTCTTCATGGTGCTCATTAATAGACTTAACATAGCTAAGGGAAAAAATCACTGAGTTTAAAAATGGGTCAATCCTCATCAATAAAAAGGAGTGAACTATTGATACACTTAACTCAGAATGACCTTAAAGGAATGATGCTGAGTAAAAATGGATCAATAGAAACTAAATCAAAACATTGGGGAAAAGAGTGGGGAAAAAAAAAACAAAAACAAACCCCAAACCCAGAACGGAGCACCCAATTGCTGTGGGACAATATCAATATTTTAACATAAGTGTAATTGGTGTATCAGAAAGAGAGAAAGAGAAAACTATACAAAACAAACATTCTGAGATAATGGCTGAGAATTTTCCAGAAACAATGAATGACATTAAACCACAGATCCAAGAAGCTGAAGACAGTTAACACAATAAATCACACACACACACACACACACAGACACACACACACCCCTAAACACATCATAGTTTAATGGCTGAAAACTAAAGATAAAGAAAAAATCTTAAAGACAGAAAAGATATACATTACATACAGAACAACAAAGATAAGATTTACAGTGAACATGTCATACTAGGAGACATTTAGAGTAGAAAAAGAAGCTTATCAATTCCAAATACTATACACAGTGATAATATCTTTCAAAAATAAGACAAAATAATTATTTTTTCAGACATATCAAAGATGAGAGAGTTTATTTCCAGGAGAATTGTGCTTGAAGAAATGTTATAGAAAGTTCTTCAGGCAAAAGGATTATGATACAAGAGAGAAATGTGTGTCTATACAAAGGGGTGAAGAATGCTGCGTATGGCAAAAATAAAGATAATACCATATAAAAGATATTTTCCATATGTTTAAAAATTGAAACTGTAATTGAGTGACTAAAGCAAAAATGGTAATAATGTATTATAGCATATATAAATTACAGTGTATGACACTAATAGCATTAAAAGATGTGAGAGAGGAGTAGGAATTATTCTGCTGCAGGATAATTGCCCTATGTGAAAAGTGACATAATATTATTTGACAGTAGATTCTGATAAACCAAAGGTGTACACTGTAAACCCTAGAACAACCACTACAGCAATGAAAATAAGAAATAACTGATAATCCAACAGTGTGTTTATAAACGGAAACACAAAATAATCCAAAAGATGGAAGAAAAAAACACACACACACACACAAAAGTGATACATAGAAAACATTTAACACAATGACAGATGAAAATTCAACTGGAAGACATTTCAGATATTATTGGTGCTGTCCCTTTTATCACAGGCCCCAAATCCCAAGACCTGGGGGACAGAGGTATGTCAAAAGAGGGGTGTTGGGCACCCAAGGACCTCAGCATTCACTGCCCAGTGCCATCTCAAGTTTCTGCTCCCTGGACCCAGGTGCAGCACTCCTCGGGTGTCCCAGTTTTGTCTCAAGTAGGCCCCGGTATGGCTCAAGCTGTAACTCCAGAGGACACAAGTGGTAAATGTTGGCAGTGTCTACATGGTGCTAACTTTGCAGACATTCTAAGTGTACGCACTATGGAGGTATGGCTACCTCCATCTAGATTTCAAAGGCTGCCACAGGGGTCAGGGGCTGGGCCTCCAGGAGCCTTGGGGGCCCAAACCTTACTCCCATGGGTCTAGAAGATGAGGCATGGAGTCTAAGAATATTATTTGCAAACCTCAAGATTTAATGTTGTTTGCCCTATTGGGATTTGGACTTACTTGGAAACTGTTACCCCTTTCTTTTCTTCTTTCCTATTTCTCCTTTTTGGAATGGGAATGTTTACCCTACATCTGTCTCACCATTGTATTTTAAAAGTCCATAACTTGTTTGATTTCACAGGCTCATAGCTGGAGGTGGAAGTATCCTCAGAATGAATCATAATTTGAGGCATATCCATATCTGATTTAGATGAGATTCTGAACATTAGAGCCTTGAATTGATGGTAGAATGAGTTTTGAGACTTTTAGGGGTATTGGGATGGAATGAATGTATTTTGTATGTGAAAAGGACATAAATTGGGAGGGGGACGAGGGGTGAAATGCTGTGGTTTGAATGTTTGTGTCCCTCCAAAATTCATGTTGAAACGTAATCCCCACTGTGGTGGTATTATAAGAATTGGAGCTTTTTGAAATTAAGTAATGAGGGCTCTGTCCTCATGAACAGAATTAATACTATTATGAAAGAGGCTTCAGTGGCTGCCTGGCCCTTTTTTCCTTTCTGCCATGTGAACACATAGTGTCTGTCCCCTCCAGAGGACACAACAAAAAGGAGCCACCTCAGAAGAAGAGGGCAGGCCCTTACCAGACACCAAATCTACCAGCACCTTGATCTTGTACTTCCGAGCCTCCAGAACAGTGAAAAATAGATTTCTGTTCTTTATAAATTACACAGTTTAAGGTATCTTGTTACAGCAGCAGGAATGAACTGAGACATGTTACTTACAACATGGTAATTGGCTTCCCTCAGAGAAAGTGAGGGCAAGAGACAGAGCAAGGCAGAAGCCAGAGTCATTTTGTAACCAAATCTCAGAATTTGTACCTCATAACTTTTGTCATATTCTGTTTGTTAGAAGCAAGTCACTAGGTCCTCCTACAGTCAGAGGGAGGAGATTACACGAGGACACAGACACCGGGAGGTAAGGATTATTGGGAGCCATCTTAGAACTTGTCCACCACAAACAAGGAGAGAGCATTTAAGAAAACAATTAGAAATAAGATTGAATATAAGGTCCATGAGAGGAATTGTTTCTTATTGTTCAAGGCTCACTTTAACCATTACCTCATCTCTAAAACTTTTCTTGACCTCTGCTGCCTCTCACCACAATAGAAAAGTAAGTCATTTGCTCTATTTCCCACAGTGCTAAATGCCAACTCTATCCTGGTACCTGTCACAGTACGTCATAATGATTTGTTGACACACCAGTCTCTCCCCCAAGTGTGTGACAGGTTATGAGGGCAAGTACCACTATTTATTTAGCTTGCCCTTATTCCATGAGTGTTTACTGAACTAACTGAAGCCGTGAATTCCAGATCACTGGGTATTTCTTGGAGGACAGACTAGGGATACTGAGTGCCGACAGGTTAAGTGGGAAAAGTTAGGGTTAAAGGTTTTGAAGAAGTGGCTGACAGCAATATTCAACCCTGTGTGGGAGTCTTCCATTTGCTCTCCAGATCTAGGCTTCTCCCTCCCTCCTCTGTGCTCTAGGAGCCTCAACCTAGGGGACTGTAACCTACTCCCTTCCCCTCTAGCTTCTAGGTATTTCCTGTCAATGGGAGGCACCAGTTGGAGACCAGAGACAGGCAAACAGCGTGGCAAGGTATTCATTTCCCAGGTTGGTTCCCTGCCAGTTTTCCACATGTTGCCTGTGTCCTTCTAGCAAGGCCACAGCTCCTGCCAGGCCTCTTCCTCTCTACAGCTCCCCTCTTTCTGGCTCCTAGTAATTCTTCTCTGCTCCTGTCCCTTAAGGTCATCAGCAAGTCCCAGCTCCTCTGCTCTTACTGGCCGTTTTGGAAAGCACTAAACTTAGTTGTGCTCTTTAAACCTTGCCTACACCTTTCAAAATGGTGCATTCATTAGTTTCTACACAAATTACCCAGTTTGAGTGAGCCATCTGTTTCCTAATTGAACCCTGACTGAAAGATCTTCCAATGTTATAGAGGGCCAGCCTATTCTGGAATTAATTGTAGCAAAATACATGGGAAAAAATGATGTGGTTGGATTATATGTACTCTGAAATAGTGAACGAAGCTTCATGAGGTCCCTGGCCTCATGACTACGATTTAGTAATCATCTCTTCAATCATATCCAGAGGTTTGTATTTGGTGGCTTTTTTTTTTTTTTTTAAAGACTTGGGGTTTTTTAAATTTTATTTTTAATTGACAAATAATGTTAACAAACCCACAAAGGGAGTTTTTTCCTGGGCTCAGTTGCTTGTCACACAGAAAGGCAATTACTGAGACAGCAAGGATTGTCAAGAAAGAAAGGACGTTTATTGCAGAGGATGTCAACTGGGAGGTGAGAGGACTGTCTCAAATCTGCCTCCTCAGCTGACAGGGTCCAGGGTTTTTCTAGAGGTGAAATGAATAATGCATGAAGTAAGTGAGCATCATTACATGTTTGGGGTGAAGTGCAAGTCTCACAAGTGCAGGGAGAAATCATATTGGCACATACACCACATGAAAGAAAAATGGCAGATAAGCTCCTTGCAGGGCAGAGATTTTAGTAGGATAGTGAGCTAGGAGTTAATATTGGTCATCCTTTCAGTCTTATGTGCATGTGGATTGTGGGGAATAGGTCACTTAGTGGGTCCTTGGGCAAGATTTGTGGTAGAATGCTACATTCCTTGACTTCTCTGAACAAACAGGTAGTATAAGACCTTGTGATTATCTCGTTACTACAAAGAGGATCCACCATTTCTGAAAAATAACTCAAAAAGGGGGAGATCAATGAAACAGAAAATTACAAAGTTCGGGTCAGCAAATCTTAATGGCTGAGAACTTGAAACATAAGAGAACTACAAAAAGGCATTTTTTTCATGGAGCCAGTTACAATACTTGCATCTATTTATGGGGTACAATGTATACATTAGGGAATGATCAAATCAGGCTAATTAACATATCCATCACTCAAATATTTATCATTTCTTTGTGGTAAGAACCTTTAAAATCCCAGGCACAGAGAGACAAATATTTTATAATCTCATGTACATGTGAAATCTAAAATAATCAAGCTCATAGAAGCAGAGAGTAGAATGGTAGTTGCCAGAGGCTGGGGGTGGGAGTGGACAGGGAAGGGGAGATGTTGGTCAACAGATACAAAGTTTCAGTTAAATAGAAGGAATAAGTTCTGTTGTACCATTGCATAGTACAGTACAGTGACAATTGTTAATGACAATGTAGTGTATATTTCAAAATAGCTAAAAGAATTAGTTTTTAAATGCTGTAAGATCTAATGTGAAAGAAAGACCTTGTTCAAATGCAGAAAAATTATCTCAGACTTAAGGAAAAAGAAGGAGGGAGATAATTACAGCCTCCAACTTATGACAACAAATGCCACAAAGTGGTGATAATCAACTCACTATTGAGTAGGGAGAAAAGTAAGAAAAAAGGACTAAAGGGCAGCATATAAAATTGTGTGTAGGCTCAGAGTAAGTCAGACAGGTGTGTTTAACAGAAGAAGAATTAAAAGAGATTGAACACTAAGTGCCAGGCACTACTCTAAGTCCTTTACATGTTTCATTATACTCAATCCTCACAAAACATTCAGGGGTAAGCACATATTATTCGTTTTAAACATGGGGAAATTGAGTCACAGATAAATTAAGAAGCCTGCCCAAGTAGTCAGGGAGTGGATTATCTGGGTATAAGCCCAAGATTCATCTTCTTTTTCTTTTTTTTTCTTCCCCACCCCAAGATTCATCTTCTTAACCATGACTCTAAATTAACTAAGGATAAAGGAAAACAGTGTATCACCTAATCTGGAGCATCAGTTACTAACTCATTCTAAAATACTGGGTCACCTGGTCCAAAAATAATATAGAGTGAAAGGTATTTTCTTGTTTGTTTGTGAGCTTTTGGATTATTTTAAAAAAATATATAAGTCGAGAGTTTATTTAGGACAAGCTTGAGGGTTGCAACTAGAAGCATAGATTCAAGTTGCTCTGAAGATATATTCTGTTAAGCAACAGTTACAAGTAGGATTTTTAAAGAAAAGAAGAAGCAATCCCTTAATTGTTTACCAAGAATTTACATTAAGAGGGGAAGAGAGGAATGACTGCGGTCCCAGGCTCATGTCTCTCTGGGCCTACATACCTCACATAGCTCAGACTGCTCTGAGCTATTTTTCTCACTAGCATAAATAAAAGATAAATATTTAAGGGGAAGGATACTCTAATTCCCCTGATATGATCTTTATACACCATAGTGTGAAATTATCACATGTACCCCTGAAATATGTACATCTTTTAAGCATTGATCATAAACCAAATATCTTTATTCATTGGGGTCGAGTGGTAGAAAGTAGGACCTAGTTTTTGTTTCCCCATAATTTCATTCCACCCTGAGATTCCAAAGAGCCCATGCCACCTCCTGATGTAAGAGCCCAAATTGTGTTTGAAAGTCATGATTTCTCTTTTTCTAACTCTACTTACTGGCAGGGTAAAACACGTAGAAAAAAAAAATTTCCCCCATTTGCCTTCTTCAATACTTTCCCTTATTTATAGGCCTAACAATCATCTATCAGCAATGCTGTGTCCAGTCTTCCAGACTACAGCCTCAACTCTGGAGCAATTCCGAATGGACTCAGTGACGAATCAACACCTTTTACACTGATGGACTGCATGGGTCTTCTTGCAGTCGGCCCCCGTAGGATTTGAACATTTTGTTTTCATTCCCATCACTCGTGCCCAGAAGCAAAGCTATCCTAGGGACTTCTTTATGTTTTTATAGACCTCTCATTTTGTTTCAGTTTAGTGGTAGTGAGAAGGGAGTGTTGTTAACATTTAGCAAGATTGGGTTGCCTGTTGTCCTCCACAGCTATTGCCCAGCTCCATTTTATGAAGAGTCTAGAACCATTTTTTTCTCTTATGTTACCAAGGGTTTAATAACAAGAAAACTGGCAAAGAAATTGCAGTCTGCAAGCTACCACCAATATGATTTGATATAATCCAGATGTGACAATCTCTCCACCATCCTATGCCCTCCACAATATAGGTGTGTGACCTCAGTGAAAGCAGGGCCGGTAATTACATTTATTGGGAGACATATGGGCTCTGCTTTCCTCCTTCTTTTCCCACTTTGAGGGAAAGAGTGATTTGAAATATATTTTTACACTTACTAAAACGGATGTGGAAATAAAACCTTAATTACTGGAAAAGCTATTAAGAAGAAAGTATATTTTATTCTTCCAGAGCCACCAGTTTTTCAGGGCAAAACTGCCTTAGACTTCTTCAGTTGCCACAACCCAGGAATCAATGGAAACCTCAGAAATTGGGCAAAGTCTCTGCCCTACCCTCACAGTGGTCACTGAGGTTGAGGGATGGAATGTTCTAAGACATGGCTCATCTGTCTTGCAGTTTGAACCTAACTGGGCTAATATTTTTTTCCCAGTTGCCCTGTTCCAGTTACCATGGCTGTGCAACAAATCACTCTAAAACTTAGTGGCTTAAAACAACAATAATCATTTATTATTGAGGCAAGATGGTAGACAAGAAATACATCCAGCCAGAGTGTCTCTGCAAGAAGGAATGATTTTAGATGAAAAAAAAACAGGCATACAAACATAGATTGGATGAGGGTTGGAAGGAAGGGTGCCTGAACCTACAGAAGACTCCACAGGAAAAGTTTGTGAAGCAGAACTGGAAGGAGAAAGGCATCAGCAGGGTCTAAACCCCAAGAGGCTTGGAGACCAGTGACAAGGGTAGGTGGAGCAGTTAAATTTCCCCTCCCTTATGTCTCAGACTGCTGGTGGGCTCCGCGAGCTGCTGGCGAGACCTGCCGACACCAGCCCAGAGACAGCTGCCGCCAGTGAGTGGTGAGCCTCTTGCAGACAGGACACTGGGACAGCTCCCTTGGGACACATCTTGGCCCACAGACCTGAGTCCATTGGCAGGCGCCATATTGCTTCATTCTCCCCTTTCTCCCCAACCTGCAGCTGCCAAGAGAGACAATTTAGCCACCACCCAGAGGCATCTGCAGGGAATGGCACCTTTCCTTTTGGGGGCCTACAGCAGACTGAGGGGTTACTCAGACTGTAAGCTCCATAGCCACTGGTCCTCCCTGGTGATGCTTGCCTGGTGACTCCAACAGAGCTGGGCAAACTCTGAGACAGAGAGACATTGATCCAGCTTGGGTACCCCATGGGTGACTTGAGACCAGCATTCTTCTCCCTGTCAGGGTCAGGGATTGATCTCCAAGGCTGGGGAACAGATCTGCAGGCCAGATCCCATACACCCAGGTCTGGGTCTTGATTGCATTGCCCGGGGGCACAGAAGGGATATTTGTGAACAAGCCTACTGAGGTGTGCATGCCTTCAGGGACATATCAGAGTGGGTCCTAGCTGCAGTGTGCTTGAAGAGCAACCTTTCTTCCATGAGAGAGCCATGCTCCCAGCTCAGGCACTGATCCTGGGCAGGGAACCTCTCGGCTTATATCACAGTCAGGAGCGATCCACTGGCTTGAGGTCCTGCCTGCCAGCAGAGGCCTGGAAGAAACCATGGAATAGGGGAGGATGGAAAGGAGCAAGGCCTACTCTAGACTATGGGTCTCAGACAGGCCCACCCCCACATGCAGACTTTTTGGCTGAATGGGGACACTTTAGCCCCTCCCTGGCAGCTTTGCCCAGAAACAGAGAACAGACCTTTGACTCCTGCTAATAGCATTCATGAAACTTGAAGGCAGGCTCACCCAACCCAGCCTCACCCAGCCTCATTCCTCTACCTGCCCCTCCCGAGGTGGAGAATAAGGACACACCTTTAAGTCCCAGGGCCCCACCCACCACCTGAGGCTCTAGAGTACCTCTCCAGAGGAACAAAAGCTGGTTACAGGACCCAAAAACAACATTGCAGCTTGCTCCTCCCTACAAGTGCCACCTACTGACAGGGAGGTCAATTTGCATGTCCTTTTACTGCATTCACTGACTCATCATACAGGGTGTGGTCAAATCTCACCCACAAGCACCACCTACAGGCTCAGAGACTAAACTGGACGTGTTGTTTTCTAAACAAAAATCCAAAGGTAAGAAGCAACAACTGCTCCAGATGGGAAGGAATCAGTGAAAGAACTTTGGAAGTATGCATAATCAAACTGAAAGGACACCTCCAAAGGGCAACACCAGCTCTCTAGCAATGGATATCAACCAAATTCAGAACACTAAAATGATAGAAGAATTTTGAGCATGGATTGTAAGAAAACTCAATGATATGCAATAGAAAATGATACCCAACACAAAGAAACCACACAAAAAATCCAGGACTTGGAAGAAAAATTCACTAAAGAAATTAAAATATTAAAGAAAAATCAAACAGAATTTCTGGAAATGAAGAATTTATTAAAATAATTATAAAACACAGTGGAAAGCCTCAAGAATAAGGTAGATCCCACAGAAGAAAGAATCTCAGGGATTGAAGATAACACCTTTCAATTAAACAAGTCAGTCACAGAAATAGAGCAGAGAAATAAGAGAAAAGAGCAAAGCCTACAAGAAATATGGGAGTATGTGAAGAAGCCGAACATGAGAATTATAGACATCTATGAGGCTGAAGAAGAAAACACACAAGGGCCGGATAAACTATTTGAGGATATAATGGAGAAAAATTTCCCTGGCCTTGCTAAAAATCTAGATATCCAGGTACAAGAAGCCCAATGGACTCCTGGGAGATTCATTGCAAATAGGAAGACACCATGACACATAATCATCAGACTGGTTAAAATAAATATGAAAGAGGCCCTCCTACAAGCTGTAATGAAAAAGAAGCAGGTAACCTACAAAGGAAAACCCATCAGAATAACAGCAGACTTCTCAACTGAGACCTTACAAACCAGAAGAGACTGGGGCCCCATTCACACTCTTCTCAAACAGAATAATGCCCAGCCTAGAATTTTGTATCCTGGAAAACTAAGTTTCTTTTATGAAGGAGAAATAAAGACCTTATCAGACAAGCAAAGACTGAGGGAATTCATCAAGACAAGACCTGCCCTCCAGGAAATACTCAGAATAGCATTACATATGGATCAGCACAACAAACATTCAACAGTGTAAAATTATCTAAAAGCTGAAGGTCAAAAGCCAGAAAACACAATGGCTCAAGAGAAAAAACAAAGCAACAAAGTTCAACTCAACAGGATGAATAGAAATCTACCCCACTTATTGATTCTATAAATAAATGTGAATGGCTTGAACTGTCCACTAAAGAGACATAGGCTGGCTGAATGGATAAATATACACAAGCCAAGTATCTGTTGTATTCAGGAAACACATCTAACTCACAAGGATGCATTCGGACTCAAGGCGAAGGGATTGAAAACAATATTTCATGCAAACTGAAGCCAAAAGAAAGCTGGTGTAGCAATTCTGATTTCAGTTAACTTAGTCTTCAAATCAACAAAACTAATGAAACACAAAGATGGTCACTATATAATGTGAAGGGTATAATTCAACAAGAAGACATAACAATTCTAAATAGTTATGCACCTAACTCAGGTGCACCCAGACTTATAAAGCAAATCCTATGTGATCTAAACAAAATGAAAAACAATAGCACCATGATAGTCGAAGACTTCAACATCCCTCTGACAGAATGGGACAGATCCTCCAAACAGAAAATTAACAAAGAAACAATGGACTTAAACAGAACTTTAGAACAAATGGGACTGACTGACATTTACAGAACATTCTAACCCAAAACCACTAAATATACATTTTTCTCATCAGCTCATGGGACATTCTCTAAGATTGACCATATTCTAGGCCACGAAGCATGTCTCAACAAATTTTAAAAAGTAGAAATTATACCATGCATCTTCTCAGACCACAGTGGAATGAAATTAGAAATCAACACCAACAGAAACTCTCATTTCTACACAAAGTCACAGACACTAAACAACCTTCTACTGAATGATATTGTGTTAAGGAGGAAATTAAGATAGAAATCAAAAGATTCTTTGAACTAAATGATAAATGAGACACAAGTTATCAAAATCTGTGGGACACAGCTAAAGCAATCCTGAGAGGAAAATTTATATACATAAATGCTACATCCAAAAGACAGAAAGATCACAAATAAACAATCTAATGAATCATCTCAAAGAACTGGAAAAAGATGAGCAAACCAACCCCAAACCCAACAGAAGAAAAGAAATAACAAAGATCAGAGCAGAACTAAATGAAATTGATAACAAAAATATGATACAGAAGATTAATAAAACAAAAAGTTGGTTCTTTGAAAAGAGACATAGACCAATGGAACAGAACTGAGAACCTAGATATAAAACAATCCTGATATAGCCAACTAATCTTTGACAAAGCAGACAAAAACATACACTGGGAAAAAGAATCCTTACTCAATAAATGGTGCTAAGAAAATTGGATAGCCACATGTAGAAGACTGAAACAGGATCCACACCTCTCACCTCTCACAAAAATCAACTCATGGTGGATAATAGACTTAAACCTAAGGCATAAAACTATAAGAATTATAGAAGAAAATATTGGAAAACTCTCATGGACATTGTCCTAGGCAAAGAATTTATGAAGAAAACTCCAAAGGGAATCACAGCAACAGCAAAAGTAAACAAATGGGGTCTGATCAACTTAAAAAGCTTCTGCACAGCCAAGGAAACTATCATGAGAGCAAACAGACAACCTACAAAATGGGAGAAAATATTCTCATGCTATGCATTCGATAAAGGGCTGATAACTAGAATCTATACAGAACTTAGGAAAATTAGCAAGAAAAAATCAAACAACCTGATTAAAAAGTGGGCAAAAGACATGACCAGCAACTTTTCAAAAGAAGACAGACTAATGGCCAACATACATATGAAAAAATACTCAACATCTCTAATCATCAAGGAAACACAAATCAAAAAGAATGAGATATCACTTATCTCCAGTGAGAATGGCCTTTATCAAAAAGTCCCTAATCAATAAATGTTGGTGTGGATGCAGAGAGATAGGGGTACTGATACACTGCTGGTGGGAATGCAAACTAGTGCACCTCTGTGGAAAGCA
>CAUYPO010148218.1:0-16889 GCA_963574435.1 Cheirogaleus major
TGCTGGTGGGACTGCAAACTAGTTCAGCCTCTGTGGAAAGCAATATGGAGATACCTTAAAGCGATACAAGTAGATCTACCATTTCATCCAGCAATCCCATTACTGGGCATCTACCCAAAAGAACAAAAGTCACTCTATGAAAAAGACACCTGCGCTCAAATGTTTATAGCAGCACAGTTCACAATTGCAAAGTTGTGGAAACAACCCAAGTGCCCATCAATATATGAGTGGATTAATAAAATGTGGTATATGTATACCATGGAGTACTAATCAGCTTTAAGAAACAATGGGGATATAGCACCTCTTGTATATTCCTGGATACAGCTGGAACCCATTCTACTAAGTGAAGTATCTCAAGAATGGAAAAACAAGCACCATATGTACTCACCAGCAAATTGTTATTAATGGATCAACACCTAAGTGGACATATAGGAATGACATTTTTCGGGTGCCGGGCGGGTGAGGGGGGAGGAGGGGATGGGTATATACATTATATATACATAATGAGTGAGATGTGCAACGTTTGGGGGATGGTCATGCTTTAGGCTCTGCCTCGAGGGGGGAGGGGGGCATGGGCAATATACGTAACCGTAATATTTGTACCCCCATAATATGCTGAAATAAAAAAAAATAAAGATTACAAGCAGTTATTTTCTAGGGAAAAAAAAGAGTATTTTTAATTTGAGAGGTGACATCAGTGAGAGGGCAGAATAGAAGCTCCATGACTCTTCCTCTAACTACAGATGCATCAAATAGCTACACATGGATGAATTCCCTCTGAGAAAAACTTTAGTAACTTGTTGTTAGACTTCTGTATATTGGGTGATTGAGAAAATTCCCACTTTCAAACAAGTAGAAAAAGCTGAAATTCTCACCATAGACCCCACCCCTGGAACACTACAATATGACTGGGAAGGAACCCTCATCTCCTAGCTTCTCCCTGAGGTGTGAAGGATTTGGACAGCCTATCTATCACCACAACTTTTATAGTTCTTCTTGGAGGGACTAACTCCTAACTTGCCTATATCTGAAAGATGATGGTGATCAACATTCAACAGTCTCCCAGGACCACAGAGAACAAAAGTGTCAGTTTTAAACAGGTATACAAGCACTTTCCATGCCTCTTCCCCAGGATAGATGCAGAGTAAGCAGCTTATAAAGCCCAGGTCCTATCTTCTCCCTGGAAAGGGTGAGAATGCACATTCCTTGAATTTTCCAGGTACTGTCTGAGGATTTGGCTTCTAACTCACCTGCTTGGGGGATAAAGAAGCAGGCAATCACTAATTTTGAAAGGGTGTGTGGGCATTTTCCTTGGGTCCTCTTCTTGGCTCACTCTAGTCCCAGCACTGATCTTCCAGTTTCTTGTTGGAAGTAGCTGGACTACACATGTAGTCCCACAACTTTTCTGGTTGCTACCTGAGAGATTACTCTCTAACCCATTTACAGAAATACATCAATTTGTTGTACTTCACTTCATTGCATTTCCCAGAGAATGCATTTTTTGTTGTTGTTGCAAATTTAAGGTTTGTGGCAACACTGTGTTGAGTTAGCTTATCTGTGCCATTTCTCTAAACACATGTGCTCAGTTTGTTCTCTGTGTTACATTTTGGTAATGTAACAACATTTCAAACTATCTTACCATTATTTTATGAGTTATGGTGAACTATGGTCAGTGATTTTTGATGTTACTGTTGTAATTATTTTAGGTTGACACAAACTATCCCCATATGAGACAGTGAACATAATCCATATATGGTGTGTACATTTTGATTCCTCCACTCATTGGCTATTACTCTTCTTGGGTCTCCCTACTCCCTGAGAAACAAAAATATTGAAATTAGGCCAATTAATAACCCTTCAATGAACTTTAAGTGTTCAAGTGAAATAAAGAATCACATTTCTCTCACTTTAAAGCAAAAGCTAGAAATTATTAAACTTACTGAGGAAAGCATGTCAAAAGCTGAGATAGGCTGAAAGTTAGGCCTCTTGCATCACAGAGTTAGCCAAGTTTTGTATACAAAGGAAAAGTTCTTGACAGAAATTAAATGTGTCACTTTAGTGAATACATGAATGATAAGAAAGCAAAACAGCCTTATTGCCAATGTGGAGAAAATTTTAGTGGTCTGGATAAGTAATCAAAGCAGCCACAACATTCTCTTAAGCCAAAGTATCATCCAAAGCAAGGACCAACTCTCTCTAATTCTATCAATTTTATAAAGGCTAAGAGAGGTGAGAAAACCACAGAAGAAAAGGTTGGAACTAGCAGAAGTTTGCTTATTAGGTTTAAGGAAAGAAACAACCTCGTAATATAAAAGTGCAAGATGAAGCAGCAAGTGCTGATGCAGTAGCTGCAACAAGTTACTCAGAAGATCTAGCTATGATAATTGAAGAAGGTGGCTACACTAAATAACAGATTTTAATGTAGATCAAACAGTCTTAATATTAGAAGAATATGTCATTTAGGAAAGCAATGTCTAGCTTTCATTGCTAGAGAGGAGAAATTAATGTCTGACTTCAAAGTGTTACGAGCAGGCTGATTCTCTTATTAAGGACTAAAGCAGCTGTTAACTTTAAGTTGAGACAATGCTCATTTGCCATTCCAAAATTCTGGGATTCTTAAGACTTATGCTAAATCTACTTTGCCCATATGCTATAAATGGAACAACAAAGCCTGCAGGTTTGTTTACTGAATATTCAGGGTTTACTGAGTATCTAGGGCTCACTGTTGAGACCTTTTGCTCAGACAAAAAGATTTCTTTTCAAATATTACTGCCTGTAGACAAAGCACTTAGCCATCCAAGAGCTATGATGGAAATGTGTGAGGGGTTTAATGTTATTTTCATGCCTACTGACACAACATCCATTCTGCAGCCCATGAATAGAGGAGTAATTTTGAATTTCAAGTCTTATTGTTTAAGAAATCCATTTCATCATGCTATAGCTTCCTTAGATAATGATCCTCTGATGGATCTAAGCAAAATAAATGGAAAACCTTTTGGAAAGGAATAAGCATTTTAAATGTCACTAAGATCATTCATGATTCATGGCAGGAATTCAAAATATCAACATTAATAGTATTTTGGAAGAAGTTGATTCCAAACCTCACAGATGACTTTGAGGGGTTCAAGACTTCAGTGAGAGAAGTAACTGCAGATTACCTAGAAATAACCAACTAGAATTAGATGTGGAGTCTGAAGATGTGACTGAATTGCTGCAAATTCATGATAAAACTTGAATGGATGAGTTTCTTCTTATGGATGAGAAAATACAGTGTTGTTTTTTTTTTTTTGTAATGGAAACTAGTCCTTGTGAGGATGATGTTAACACTTTCAAAATGACAGAGAAAGGTTTACAGTAGTCCATAAATTTAGTTGATAAAGCAGCAGAAGGTTTTGAGAAGATTGACTCCAATTTGGAATGATGTTCTACTGTGGGCAAAATGCTATTAAACTGCATCACATACTATAGAGAAATATTTTATAAAAGGAAGAATTTATCAATCTGGCAATCTTAATTGTAGTATTATTTTAAGAAATTGTCACAGTCACCCCAAACTTTAGAAACCACCACTCTGATCAGCCAGCAGCCATCTATGTGGAGTCAATATTACCCATGAGCAAAAAGATTATAACTTGCTGAAAGCTCAGATGATCATTAGCATTCTTTAGGAAAATATTTTTAAATTAAAGTGCATTTTTATATATAATTTTATTGTACACTTAATAGACTATAATGTAGTATAAACATAACTTTTATATGCACTGGAAAACCAAAAAAAAAAATTCTGTGTCATGCTTTATTGAGACATTCACTTTATTGTGGTGTCTGTAACTGACTCCACAATATCTCTGAGTTATGCTTCCTATCTGAAAACTAGTACTAAGCATTCCTTAGACCCCTGGGGGCAAAAGGAACCAAATCAATGGTTTGAAAGTGTGTGTATTCTGAATGTCAGGAAATTGCCACTTCTTCTCTCCCTAGCTCAGTACAGAGTGAGCAGGTGATAAATGCCATATCCCAGTTTTTGAGAAGAGGAGAAATTGGAGCGAACATCTAGTACCCCATATTTTCTGGTTGCTATTTGAGGGACCGGTTCCAATCTTGACTCAGGGCACTGATAGGACAGTATCTAGTATCCTGAGGCCATTAAAAACAAAGAATACCCTGGAAGAGCACACATATTTAAGAGGTAACCAGATACTCTGGATTGGCTGGGAGGTGAGATTCAGCTTCTCTACACCAGTCTGAAAGGACTGGAAGAGGCTGTTGTTTTATTGTATGTACTGAAACCAATACAGAGAATCAATTAAAATGAAGAAACCAGGAAATATGTTCCCAATAAAAGTACAAGATCAATCTCCAAAAGCTAACCCTAATGAAATGGAAATATTAATTTATTTTTAATTTTAAGGAATGGTCAGTCAGATGCCCAATGAGGTCATGAAAGTAATGCATGAACAAACTTGGAATTCCAATAAAGAAATAGAAAATATATTTAAAATACCAAACAGATCAGAGAGACAAAGAGTAGAATAATTGAACTATAAATTCAAGAGGGTTTCAATGCAGACTAAATCAAACAGAAGAATCAGTGAAATCAAAGACGGTTATTGGAAATCTTCCAATCAGAGGAATAAAAAGGAAAGAGAATAAAGAGCAAAGATAGCTTAAGAAACTTATGGAACACCATCAAGTAGACTAATATATGCATTTTGAAAGTTTCAGAAGGGGAATAGAGAAACAAAAAGGGCACAAAACTTATTTAAAGAAATAATGGCTGAAAACAACATGAAAGTATAACAAAGTATATAACTGGTAAAAAAGTTTTAAATGGCATTCAATGTTTACTTCTCATTTTTTTTAGATTGTCTTTACTCTAAAAGGAAGAATTATGTTTATATTATTTTTTAAAATCAGTTTTTAGATTGGAGCCTCGTCAAAACTGTTGAAGGCACTCTCTTCAAATTTGCTAAAAAAATTATATCATTTACCTAGAAATGTAATGTTCTTTTACTAAAAAAGTGATACTTACCAGAAGAGTTATTTTTCAAAAGTAAATATCATATATTTGATTAGAAGTTTTCTTTTTTTTTTTATTTTTTGAGACAAAGTCTCACTCTGTTGACCAGGCTAAAGTGCCATGGCGTCAGCCTAGCTCACAGCAACCTCAAACTACTGGGCTGAAGCAATCCTTCTGCCTCAGCCTCCGGAGTAGCTGGGACTACAGGCACGCACCACCATGCCCAGCTAATTTTTTTTTATATATTTTTAATTGGCCAATTAATTTCTTTCTATTTTTAGTAGAGACAGGGGTCTCACACTTGATCAGGCTGGTTTTAAACTCCTGACCTCGAGCGATCCTCCTACCTTGGCCTCCCAGAGTGCTAGGATTACAGGCGTCAGCTACTGCACCTGGTCTAGAATTTTTCTTAAACTAGCAAGATTTAGTAGGAAACAAATGGAAAAGTGGGTGCTATTTCAAATTCTTTTCATTCTGTTAAGAAAGATCTTCTTTAGTATTTAATAAGTGTATTTATTAAAGAGCCTAAAGCTCCTTTGCCTGCTTATTTTTCTATTTCTAATGAAGGAAAATGCATAAGCTTAATGACAATATGAAATAATAGTTTTATTAGACAGAAATAATTAAACTAGATAAAACTGAAAGTAAATTTAGAATAAAATATCATTTCGCTCCCAAGTATGTTATGTGCTAAAATTCACTCTCAAGAAAATATAAAAATACCCCTGGTGTGATTAAATGATTGCTAAAAATTAGTTTGCAAAGTAAGCATGGTAAAGATGTAGATAATTAAATCTGTGGCCTAGGGCAGTGGTCCTCAAACTTTTTGGCACAAGGGACCAGTTTCATGGAAGACAATTTTTCCATGGACTGGCACAGACCAGTCCACAGCCCAGGAGTTGAGACTGAAGGCCTAGGTTATGAGATAACTAACTTTGAGGAATTAAAAATAATAGCTAAATCCTCACTACAAAGTTTCCATTCATCATACTAAAAAAAGAAATCAGCAGATGCTTGCTATGTCTTAGGAGGTAATTTGTAGTAAAAATATAAAAGAATAGTGTTATCCAAATTATCCACATGCAATATATAAAAATATGATGCATAATACATATAGTATGTCTGTGTATTAGATATATGTGTGTGTGTGTGAGATCATTGAACCTTCATATATATATTACTTGAAATAGACACTGTCTTATACTGAAACCAAATCTATCATTCATTTAGGATAACAAATTTCTGTGAAAATATTTCAGGTAAATGTGGTACATTGAAAATATATAATCATTCTGAAGATAGGTTAAGCCAAGAAAGTATATGAAAAAAAAAAAAAAACTATTCATGAGCCAAATTTCTTATTAGCCCACTATGAAAAATGTGGTAAATAATGTATGGAACATCAGGAATAAAGAGCTAGAGTTCTATCCTATTTTCCTCATAATAATAGAAAGAAATGATACTGCTCCATATTCTGATTATGTTTCCTTAGAGAAAATGCTTTATCCCTCCAGAGGAGGACTATTTGATGCGGAGGCTATGTTGAAAATAGAATAAATAGAATTTGATGTAATTGTTTTGTTCTACTCTATGTTTTCACTATTTAGGTCATATTATCAACCTATACTGGAAAATGAATTACATGAAAATGCAGTTTAAAATTGAATACAAGTAACATTCCAATTCTACTAATTCATTTTGTATTTCAAATCTCTTCTTTTGGCAAGGAAAGCAATGTATAACATAAAACCAAAATTTTCTTCGTTTTTTTTTTGAGACAGAATCTCACTCCGTTGCCAGGGCTAGAGTGTCATGGCATCAGCCTAGCTCAAGCAACCTCAAACTCCTGGGCTCAAGCAATCCTTCTGCCTCAGCCTCCCAAGTAGCTGGGCCTACAGGCATGCGCCAGTGCACCCTGTTCATTTTTTCTGTATGTATTTTTAGTTGTCTGGCTAATTTCTTTCTTTTTTTTTTTTTTAGTAGAGATGGGGGTCTCATTCTTGCTCAGGCTGGTCTTGAACTCCTGACTTCGAGCAATACTCCTGCCTTGGCCTCCCAGAGTGCTAGGATTACAGGTGTGAGCCATCATGCTTGGCCCAAAATTTTCTATTTAGAATAAATATTCCTGACTTTCTAATTTTAGCAGTTGATGAATTGGTACAGAAATGAAATATTAATGTGATTTTTATTATAAAAGCATATCCAAATTATTTGCTTCAAACCATTATATATCTATCTATATTTATATGCCTATCTGAAAGAGATTGATTTTCATTGGAAATTATTTGGTTTTCTGTTGCTCATACTGAATAAGATTCAGATCGTATCTATTTTAAAAAATACTTATAGAATAGTCAACTTGAGGAGGCAAATTAGTTTTAGATCAAATTATAAATAGTTTCAAATATAATAAGATAGTTTAGGATTTGTGATAATTGGTTGTTTGCACCACTGAGCATTCTTACTAAAATAATGCTCTATTATGCATTTAATTTGACTTAACATATATCAGAAAATATACATTAATGAAATGTTGAGTATTTAAACTTCTTAGGAAAAACATCCCTATACTTTCCCTTGCCACTGTGGATGCAACATGTTCCCAGAGTATGTGTTCTAATGCAATTATGCACATTCAAGCTGCTCTACAGGTTTCCATGAGCTCCAGATTTTGGTCCTCTGTATTGGTGTCAGTCAATCTGATCCATTAATCAAAAAAAAAAAAGCCAATCCCCCCAAAATTAAGGTTTTGTAATATATTTTATAGGGAAAGTAAAACTAAAGAATTTTATAACTTACACACCGCACAAGTGAAAAATGAATTGTAACCCTTCTATTTTTTTTCCTACAGCTTGTAGGAATGAAATGAGATGAGAAATTAAATTTGATAATTAAATGTAACATGGAATTTTGTGGGTTAAACAATATCTTTTAGTTGAAAGTTTCCAGATCTATGATTAGGCAATTCAAATTTAAAGGCTTGTTAGAGTTGCTTATTCCATATCAAAAGGAAACCTCCTCCCTCTTCCTAGTCAATGTGGCTTCTGGCCCAAATATCTTCATACTGCCTAATCACTGTGGAGAAGTTGTGCTAGAATTTGTTGACGTCGATCACAGCTGAAACTTTTCTTCTGTTTACTAGTCATAGTTAATGTCTTTTGCCAGCTCCCCTCCCCTACCTCAATCCCTACCATTGAAAGAGGATTTGTCCCAACGTCATTCAGTGGTTTCAAAGCTCTGAGCTTGGGGAAGCCTTACCTTAATAGATTCATCCCTTATCTTTGTTTCCAGCTTGCCCTCACCACAGCTGCTTCATGGTAGTTCTGAATATTTTCAGCTCTAAAATACTAAGAACTCTTTCAGAAACTAGAGGAGGAAGAAACACAATCCATTCTGTAGGGCCAACATTACCTTAAAACTAAGCCTAGATAAAGTCATTAAAAGAAAAGAAAACTAGAGATCAAAATCCCTCAGGAATATCGATGTAAAAATCATTGACAAAATATGAGCATAATAAATCTAGGAGCATATTAAGGATTGTACATTATGAAAAATTAGAATTTATCCAATGAATTTGTTTAATTTAATCTTTGAAATACAATCAATTTACACACCAAAGAATAAAGGATAAAAATCACATGCTTATCTAAATGTAGAGAAAAAGCATTTGATAAAACCCAATATGCATTTATCAGAAAAACTCTCAACAAACATGTACTACAAGAAAATTTACTAACCTTATAAAGGACTCTATGAAAAACTTACATCTAACTTAGTGGTGAAAGATAATGTTTTCCCCTAAGATCAAGAAAAAGTCAAGGACGTCTTCTCTTGCCACTTTTATTCAACTTTGTTCCAGAGGTTCTAGCCAGTGTAATAAGCCAAGGAAAAGAAGTAAAATGTATTCAGATTGGGAATGAAAAAGTAAAACATAAAAGAATTATCAGATGAATCTAGTTTGCTTATTGTTTATTGTTTCAGGTTATAGGATAAAATATACTCAGTGCATGAAATATGGAAGAACAAAAAGTAATTATGAAAGAAAAATATGCCATATTTACACTGCCCAGAGTGAGTCAAAGTTAACATTTTGGCATGTTTTAAGAAAAGTATTTTGTATATTAAATATTGTATCACATGTGCAAATTTTTTCATACATAATATTAAAAATATAAAAATAATTCAAATGTCTACTTAATTAATTTGAATATTATCTATTGTTAGATAGTTGTTTAGTTTTTAATGCTGCTTCTGTACATTATACAATGATTAATCTATTTTATATAATTTTTCTCATTTTGGATTAATTCCTTAAGAAAATTTCTAGAATAGAAATGATTAAAAATAAAGCACATATACTGCTTATTATATTAAAATACTTGTAAGAGACTGTCAATTGTTTTCCAGAATTTTTTTTGATGATACTAACAGTATTGGATAATGCTGATACCGTCACACAATCTTCAGTATTATATATAATTGAATTTTTAGTAAATTAAACACATAAAATTGATATTTTACCAATAGAGTTGATTTGATAACTAATAAGGTCTAAGTTTTAAAATATATGTATCAGGCATTTGTATATTTTAAACTTTTATGTTATAAAATAACATATGTAGAGAAGTCTGTAAAATAGTTGTTAGATTTAAGAATATTTTTATTCTTTATTTTGTTTTGAAGACAGGGTCTCACTCTGTTATTCAAATTCGAGTGCAGTGGCATGAACTCCTGGGTTCAAGGCTTGAGCCACTGTGTCACGTCAAGAAATCAGTATAAACTGAACACTCATGCAACCATTCCATGAGTCAGGTCAAGAAAGAGAAATTAACAGCCCTCTAGATGTTACCTGAAACATCTACCTCCCTAAATAAGAATAATAACTAAATGTACTGATATGGTAATCAATTTTATTTTTTTTACTTTTTTCATAATTTTACTACTATTTGTTATAATATTAATCACAAAACCTGGTGTTTAATTTATTGTATTTTTGATGGAACTCAATGAATAGAGATTGTATAGTATATAATCTTTTGTATTTGAGCTTCTGTAATAACCATTATGTTTGTGGGATTCGTTCATGTTGTGTAATGGTATAGTTTATTTTTATTTTTGTGTATATTTCACTATATGTATACATCACTTTATCCATTTTTACTGTTGGTGGATATCTTAATAATTTCCAATTTTGACTATTACAAATAATGAAGCTATGATCATTATTGTGAATGTCTCTTGGTGCATATGAACACACATTTTTGTTGATTGTATTTCTAGGTGTGGGATGCCGAGTAGGAGCAGCTGTGTGTTCATCTTTAGTATATAATGCTAAACATTTTTACAAAGTAGATGTATTGATTTTCTCCATCTCCGGCAATATGAAAGAGATTCCCCTGTTCTACATCTTTGCTATACCTTTCTTGTCAGTCTTTTTCCTTTTAGCCATTCTTTGGATATTAATGCTATTATATTTTGCTCTAATTTACATTTCATGGCCTTTTACTTATTGGCCACTAGCTAGCCCTTTTGTCTCCTTTTATGAAATACTGACATGTCATTTTCCTATTTTTCTTGTTGATTGGTAAGAACTTCTTATATATACTGTTTTATGTGATATGATTATCTTCTCCCACATTGTAGCTTTTATTTTCTATCTTGGAATGATATCTTTTGATATTATAACATAGTAAAACATACCAGAGTTTTCCCTTAGGATCTTCCCTTTATTATTGTCTCTCTTTTTTTTTTTTAACTAAAGATCATAAAAGCCCTTTCATATAAAATTGTAAAAGTCTTCTTATTTTGCAATTCTTATTTATTTAAAAGTGTCTTTAAATATTACATCAGATATTTAGAGCTCGAATTCACTGAAATAAGCTTGGATTGCCTGATTTTGTAAATATAGGGCTTAACCTTCTGCTAGTCTATATTTTAGCAATAATATATCATTCTCTTACATTTTGATTTTCACAACTAATTAATAAAAGCCCCTGCAATGACCCTTGCTTGGGACAGGGAGTGGTACATGTGGTTAAATCAGAGGCAGGAAAGATTGTTTGGATTTTATTTTTCAAAAATTTTCTCAGGCATTCAGGACACATGAGGTAAGCTAGACTACCTTGTTTGTATGGTGGTCCCATGGAAGAATAAACCACTCAGTTACATTGACACTCCTGCTGTGTAATCAATGCAATCCATAATGAGCACAGACAGCGGTGTAAATATCACACTACAACACATGTCAGGGAAAACAATTCTTAAAAAAACACTCATTTTCTCTAATGTGTTTCTATAGGACTTGAAATTGGATGTCAGCCTGATGCCTGTAAATAGATTGTTTTTGAATCTGAAGGTCTGTGCCAGAAGAAGTCATTAATTCTCAAGCCTGAACAAATCATGCTGGATCATGACTAGTGGTCTGGTGATAAATTGATCTGGTTATTGTATTTCAGTGCCTAAAAACTATTGAACCAACATCTTGATCAAGTTTCTAATTAAACATCTTTTTATTCAGGCACGTGGTGAAGAAGTAACCTTAGTTTTCAGTCAAGAATGTGGATCTGACAATTCATTTATTCAGTCATCATCAAATATTTATTAAACGCCAAGTCAATATTCACTGCAGTCACATGTTGTACATGAGGGTTTCAAAAGCACCCATTATTGCCCTTAAGGATCTCTTAGTTTGCTGTAAACATATCTTTTATACCAGGAAATTGCATTCTCAATAATCTGCCAGAAGTTGTATATGGGCATGTGTATATATACTTACTGATGAGGTCTTGTCTGTGTGTGTTTCAAATTAATAACAAGGATTAAATCAATAATTGACGTTAAGGCTCTTGTAAACTTATATAATAGACGTCAGTATAGGACTCTTTCACTTTGAAAAGTGATTTTATAACATTTTCACTGTGTAAGGTAAACTCTCAGGTATTTTACAAATCTGAAAACATATAAAAGAGCTATATTAAGTATTTTAAAGCCATTAGACCAATTAAGCATTAAAACTTATTAAACTATCTGTTTCTAGGCAGGCACACTTATTCTTTTACACTTTAATAAGATTATTATGCTATATTAAATGAACTCTTGATAATGTGAAATATAATTTTTGTGTGAATTTGTGTTTGTGTGTATAGAAGTAATAGTATTAAGTAGTAGTTAATCAATAGCCAAAAGTGAAAACCTTAAATTTAGATACTCACTCAGATTATTGGATTTTTCCTTTCAAATACTAAAGCTTTCTTTTCCTCTAAAAGCATTAATACAACCCAATATAAAATTCAGTTTAGTACATTCAAATCAAGAAGTGATAGCTATGTTTAAATTAAATGCAAATATTTGTATTGATATTAAGAGAGCAGTAATCTTGGCTCTATAAATTGTATATCTCTCTTCTGGTTTCTTTTTTTTATCTTCTTGATAATTCCCTGATTATAAATAAATGTACGGAGGATTATAAGACTGAATGAATTTTTTTTAGATGACTGACCTAGAAACCTAGGAAAAATTTCCAGGATAACAATAATTTTCTCATAGAGATGCTAAATGTTTGCATAATAAGTACAATTTATTATTTTTAAAAATATGAATGAACAATTAACACTTTGTGCTGAAGCGTAGCCTCATCCTTATTCTTGCATCTGTTGTCTACTCCTCCCATGGCTGACCTCCTTTGTTTCCCTCTGGTGGACTCCTGGACAGCATCAGAAAATCCTATGTCTATACTTTCTGTTTGCATACAGACACCCTGCAGTGAAAGGGCTGTTTCTACCATAAATTATTACTCTAGCTCTATTATATAGTAAGAAGCATGATAGGAATACCAGTTTTTTGGCAATTTCCCCAATGTCCTAGAGGAGCACACTCACTGTTACCAAATTATCCACAGGATAAATGAAATGTGTGGGAGCCGTATAGAGAAGGGGGAAGGAATCTGGCCATAGCTTTACTGAAGAAGTTAGCCAAGGATCTATTTACCAAAAATAATTGATATAAATAAAGGTGCTTCTAACTGTGCTTTGTCCTTCTATGCATAAATTTCAAGTGATACTTTTTGAAAAGAGAGAAAGAAGCCATCTGTTGCTCATGTCAATCAGAGTCCACGTTAGGTTGACGTATCTTTCCAAGTAATTACTACTTTGGAGTAACTAGAGCAGCATAAAACTGTCTCGGTCCTTTGCAATCATTTTTATCTTGCTCTTCTTTTTAAATAGTGTCAGAGATTTCCTGCTTGATTTCCTTTGTAGGGCCTATTATTAATTACCTTTTCATCATTACACTGGAAGTCACTTCCTCTTTAATCATTAAGCCTGCAATTAACTGACACAATTTCACCACCAAGGAGCGATGTTTGGAACTAAAGAACTTAGATCTGTGAAGGGTGTTAAGCAACATGTCACTCCACTGTATTCATGTGACTAAATGACTATAGCATGCATTTAAGAAGTTTAGTAAATTGTATACCTCCAGGAGATATGTTTTTATTGACTTTTTGCTTTAGAGATTATATGAATCTTTGAGCTTTTCTTATATTGCTTTGTTAGCATTATTTTGCTCAAGTAATTAAAGTCATGGTTAAATGTTTTATCCAAACTGCATAAATCAATTCCAAGAGATAATTGGAATTCTATGGTTCCAATTTATACAATGTTTACTTGAGTTCCTTATTCTGTTAAGAAAGGTAATTGGATCATGTAGTCCTCCATGAATTTTTTTGTTTATTTGTGTTTTTACCAAAGTATTGTTTATATATAGATTAAATAGGAAGAATATTCTAAGGTCCTAAAAGATAAGCAAAAAAAAAAAAAAAAACAAAAAGTAACACTGCACTAAACAATACACTCACATTTCAAACTCCAGAGGAAACCACTTTTAATTCTTTATCTATTTTGATATGAAAATAGCTATTACCAAATAAGTTTATAATGCTATTTATTTTTTCTACATGCATTATCTATTGTCTTTTGCTATAAAAAGACTTACTAGCCTTAAATTTCTTGCAGAGAAATGATGCATTGGAGATAAATGTTTGAAATCTTGCAAAACCGAAAACAAATCTCAAAATATTTTATTTTCATACTTTATTGCCAGATTGCCTGGATTTATATTTTTCAGATGGAAATAAATTTCCCTAGATTTTTTAAGGCATGAATTATTGCTATTCCAGCTTCTTTTGCTGCTATTGAGAAGTCCAATGCCATTCTAATTCTGATGATTCGTATGCAGATATGAACATTTTTTTCTTACTTTGGAAGGTATTGGGATGTTTTTTATGCCTACTGTTGTGAGATCTCACAAATTATGTTATTTTGTGTTTTATTATTTATTGTTTTGAACATTTGACCTACATTTTTATGTGAAAACTCATATTCTTCTGAAATTGTACTTTTTATGTAATTTTTTGATAATTTTCTACTCATTTTCTCTCTTTTCCCCCTTTCTGTAACTTATGTTGGTTGGACTATTTTTCCTATCATTTTTTTCTTATTCCCCTATTGTCCTAATTGTATTCTTCTTTATGTGGTATTTTCTAAGTTTTTGCTACTATAATATTTTTAATTTACAAAGATTTTTTATTGTCTTAATATTTCTTTTTAATAATAAACTGTTTTTGTATTGGGGCAAACAAAATATCACCTTCTTTTTTTTTTTTTTTTTAGGAATCCTTCCTCCTCTGCTAAATCCTACCCATTATTAGGCCCCTGCCTATACACTATAGAAACAGAGTAGTGTAATGGGTTGGAGCTTGGGCTCTGAAGCCAGACAGCAGGGTTTTAATCCTAATTCTGCCTTTACTAGCCATGTGATCTTGGCTAGAAATTCTTTTTTTTTTTAATTTCAGAATATTAAGGGGGCACAAATGATTTGATTACATGGTTTGTTTTGTGCAGTTTGAGTCAAAGTTATGAATGTGTCCATCACTAAGAAAGCATGCATTGTACCCATTAGGTGTAAATATACCCAGCCTCTGCTCCCCTCTTTCACCTTCTTGGTTTCTGTTGACTTTTACTACCATATGTGCACATGGTATTGATTGATTAGTTCCAATTTAATACCGAGTACGTGTGGTATTTCTTTTTCCATTCTTGTGTTATTTCATTTAGAAGAATGGTCTTTATTTCCATCCAGGTTGTTACAAAAGATATTAGTTCACTTTTTTATGGCTGCAGAGTACTCCATAGTATACATATACCACATTTTATTAATCCACTCATGTATTGGTGGGCACTTGGGTTGATTGTACTTCTTTGCAATTGTGAATTGTGCTACAATAAACATTCAAGTGCAGATGTATTTTGATAAAGACATTCAACTGCAGATGTCTTTTTTTTCCTTTAGATAAATACCTAACAGTGGGATTGCTGGATCAAATGGTAGGTCTACTTTTAGTTCTTTCAGGTATCTCCATAGTATTTTCCAAAGAGGTTATACTAGTTTGCAATCACACCAAGAGTGTATAAGTGTTCCCTTCTCTCCACATCCATCCCAGCATCTGTTGTTTTGGGATTTATTTTTTCCCTTTTATTTCATCATATAATGGGGGTACAAATTTTGTTAGGGTTACATACATTGCCCTTACCACCCCTCCCCCCAACACATGCCAGAGCTTCAAGCAAGTCCAATCCCCAGGTGGCGCGCACGGCACCCATTATGTAACTCTAGACTTCCTCCCCCCTCCCGCCCACCCTCCATCGGACAAAAGATTTTGATTTTTTTACATTTTGGATACACTGTATAACTTTGTCTCTCTCCAAGAAGGGTTAGAGGTATGCCCTTCCCCCCCACAATGCTCGCCACATCCTTATGATGTGGGTCTTGCCCCCCTCCCCCCGCCGCCGAAACCCTGGTGAACACTACCACCATTTGAGCACCATAGTTTTAATCAGTGAGTACCAATTTGATGGCGAGTAGATGTGGAGCCCATTTTCTATATCTTGTGTCACTTCACTTTGGATAACGGGCTTAAGCTTAATCCAGGATAGCATAAACGGTGTTAGCTCACTGTCGTTTCTTAGAATTAAGTAATATTCCATTGCGAGCATATACCACATTTTAGTTATCCACTCATGAATTGACGGGCACTTGGGTTGTTTCCATGACCATGCAATAGTGAATTGTGTTGCCATAAACATACGGGTGCAGATGTCTTTATAATAGAATGACTTATGCTCTTTTGGGTAGATGCCCAACAGTACTATTGCTGGGTCGAATGGTATTTCTATTGCTATCTGCTTGAGGTATCTCCAAATTGTTTTCCACAAAGGTTGCACTAATTTGCATTCCCACCAGCAGTGTATGAGAGTTCTTTATATTAGAACAGTGAGTCTCAGTGCAGTTAATGGACCTAAGGAGATCTTGACATTTTTTTCAGAGTGTGTGTGAGGATTTCTCCCTTTCAACTACCTATCTGTGTAAGACTTCATATACTATAAACTAAACGAAGATTGCAATAGATTGAATCCAGAAGCAGATAAGAGAATTCAACATCTTCCTTAAGTCAGACTTTATAGAAATTTGCAAAAATCTAAACAAGACCTCTCTTGTCGTTAAAGTTATTTTCTTTTTGTTATGAGAAACTTATTTTCTGAGAAATATGCTACTTATAACATATAATTATTTTATAGCTAAGAGATTGATAAGCACATTTTGTTTAGGAAAGCATGTGACGCAGAAGCTGATTCAAGCAAGTGAATACTTGACATTTTGGGAATCTCAAATCAGACACCAGTAAATTAAAGCATTAAAATTATTTATTTTTACTTATTCCTCATTTTAGAAATGTCTACTGTGTATTACTGGATATTTTTATACTAATACACTTACCCTATTTTACATTGTGCTTTAATTTAGTTAAAATTTA
>CAUYPO010148224.1:0-16819 GCA_963574435.1 Cheirogaleus major
AGCAATTTTTGTAAAACCACGTATGAATCAAAATTTCGTGTTATTTTAGAACGTGAGTTCCATTGTGGAACCGACGCGGCACAAATAGCTTGAATGATCAACGAAGTGTTTGGGAAGGATGTGGCTGATGAACGCACAGTATGTCAGTGGTTTGAGAAGTTCCATTCTGGTGATTTTAATCTTGAAAATGAGCCACGTGGGTCACCCGAGACCAAGGTGGATAATGATGAGCTGAAAGCTATAGTGCAAGTGATTCCTTTTCAATGAATTAGCAGTGAGATTTGATGTTACTATTCCAACAATATTGGACCATTTGAAACAAGTTAGCAAGGTAAAGAAGCTGAATAGATGGGTACCACACGAAGTAAACGAGCATCAGAAGAGAAATAGTCTTCAAGGTTGCCTTTATTTGCTGTCATAACATAAAGGTGAACCATTTCTACACCATATTGTTATGTGTGATGAAGAATGGATTCTTTTTGACAATCACAAGCATTCAGCACAATGGTTGGATAAAGATGAAGTGCCAAAACACAGTCAAAAACTGAATATTCATCGATAAAAGCTAATGGTGTCTGTTTGGTGGCCCAGCACTGGTATTATCCACTACAGCTTCATGAAACCTGGTAGGTCGACTACAGCAGATGTCTACTGCAACACCAATTGGACAAAATGATGAGGATGCTTGTGATTAAGCAGCTGAGATTGGTCAATAGAGACAGGCCAATCCTCTTGCAAGACAATGCGCGACCACGTGTCGCTGAAACAACACTGCTCAAACTACAGAGGCTGGGCGTGGAAACTCTCTGTCATCCCCCTTATTCACCAGACCATGTGCCAACTGACTGCCACTTCTTCCAGGCTTTGGACCACTCCTTGCAAGGAAAAGTATTCAGTTCTCAACGAGCTGTGGAAAATGCCTTTTGCGATTTCATCACCACTCACTCTCCAGAATTCTTTGCTGCTGGCATAAACAAGCTACCATTAAGATGGCAAAACTGTGCCAATAGTTTAGGAACACTTTGATTAATTGTACTGCTTCTTGGTTCAGATATAATAAACTAAACTTTTGATTCAAAATAGGATATTTCACATTTAATGGCCTAAACAGTTCATTATTACCTGAGTTCAAGATGTGTAAGGATTGGAGACAAATTATGCAGTGTGGGAAATCCTACAACAAGGGCAAGTCAAAGCCAAGCATATATAGTAAGATGGCAAAAAAGATGGAGGAAGAATACTGAAAAATGCCAACCTCTAAGTGTGAGGTAGAGGAAAAGGAGCCGGGAAACTAAAGTAATGAAGGTTTGGAAAGTCAAGGTAAGAGCCAGCTGTTTGAAGTATCATAGAATCTAAGAGAAGAACTGTTTCATAACAGAGGATGTGATCAACTATGTCAAGTGCTTCTGAATCACATGAGTACTGGCTGCTTGGAAGTCATTGTTGCCCTTAATAGGGAAGTTTCAGTAAAGAAGAGAGAATGGCACTGGTGGAGAATGCAGAGGAGTAATGGGAAGAAGGGTTGTAGATAGAAAACATAGCAGACAAGACAACATTGAGGTGAAAATATTTATGTAAAGTTTTGTGTATTTTCTTTTTCTAAATGTTTCTAAGTAAGCTTTGACAAAATGGCCTCATGGCTAAAGTCTCATTCTCAAGAATTTCCACCTGAAATTATGCTGTATAATTTATACACAGTTGTAGAAAATGAGTGTAATGATATACTGTTTAAATAATTAGTGTAGTCGTGAAGGTTGGTAACTTAAATATCACTAAATTGAGTAACCAAGGGAATTTTTCAGGATGAATAGATTTTTGAACAGATACTACTAAAAATCTACCAATTAAGCACTTATAATATATTCAATTTATGAGTCATGCTTTCAAAGATAAAGGGCTTCATAGAAATGCAGGTGAGTAGACTTTTCTTGGAGAACCATATCTTGAGTGAATGGTCTGTGAAAGTTGACAAAACAAATCTGCAATCTGTCACGTTGATGTGCATACAAGGGCCAAGTTTGTCCAGATGTCTAATATGGCACAGATGGGCAGGCAAGGCATTTGGCTGTGGTTTTCTTGTAAACATAAGAGAAAGTGGTACCCAAAGCTAACTTTTGAAAGCAGTAGCCTTCCAATTGGGGAAATGTACCAAGCTGGCTGACTGTCATAGTGCTAACTGCCATCAGCACCCTGTGGCTCTGCTGCTTGGCATCCAGAGAGAGGTGTAGCCCCTACGCACACAGCGGAGCCGCAGCCAGGAACAGCTGTCAAAACCTGCAGCAGCTCGCTGACTAGGTTCCATGACCTAGTTAAAGACTGGAGTGATATTTTTCTCTTATGCTTTGTGAAAGTTGGTATGCTTTTTGCATGTAAGATGTCAGATATGGAAGATTAACTTCCATGGCATACAGCACCAAAGAGGAAGGAGGGAGGGAGGGATAGAGACAGAAAATAGGGAGAGGTGTTTGCATTGAGTGTTATGCATGAATTTCTGTCTCATTCAGATAGGAAGTCAGAACAAATCATTGGAAGATACAGAAATGTAAAAATTTCCAAACTTTGAAGTCATGTTCGGTTGTGTGTGTATGCTTGTACACACGTAATTTTTGCCTCCAAATCTCTTTTGTACTAAGGTAGATATAAATCTTTTTAGCACTCTTTAAACATCCTATGTTATTTAATTTAGAGAAGCAAAATATAGTAAGTGTATAAATGTGTTTTCTCTGACTATTTGTCAAGATTTGCCTTAAATAAAAGTAGCTTTATTCAGAGAATAGTAATGCATTTATTAACTGGAGTTCTAAATTTCCTGTCCTGTTTTGAATTTTTAGCTTCTAAAATATTATCACTCATAGTTTTTTATTAGTTTATAAAAGATAAAAAAAATACTCTTCAGATATAAAGAAACATCAGTGCACCTGTACTAGTATAATAAACAGTTACAATGTTCTTAGCTTTTAGTGTCCTTCACATCAAGTAGGTACTAAAAGTACTTATTTTCAGAAAGGTAGCCTGAGGGGAAAGGAAAAGAAAATTGTAATTGAAACAATTCTCTGCGATAGAGAACTTTGCCTAATCAGGCCCATATTTTTTTCTGTGCTTTGAGAATTAGCAGATTCTGTTTCTGTAAGCATTTCATGTTTATCAACTAGCCCACTATGGAAAATCAAAGCTTGTCATAGATAACCATAAACATTTCTTTGCTTGCACATTATTACAAAATACAAATATTACCTCAGATTATATTTACGTATTTCTCATTTTAAAATTACACGCCAATTATTTGCCTTAATTTCTGGTAGATTAAATGGTCACTTTATAATTAATTTGAATAAGTGCACCAAAAATGCTTGTTAGTTAAGAATTTTATAAAAATCTTATATTTTAAGAAATATATCCTAATTGAAGACCTTTTAACTTCTTATTTCCTAATGAAACCTTTTCCAAAACTTATAAGTATTAATAATGGCTATGAGTAGACAAGGAACAATAAATGTGCAATTCGTCAAATTTTATTTATTTCAAAGATAAATTTTCAGCATTGTATATAAATCATAAAGACAAATCACTAACAAGTGAAGCCTGGTAATGGTGGTTTCAAAGCCAGACATAGCACTAACACACTTTCTGTTCCTCAAAAATTTGGCTTAAAGAAAAAAAATAACGAGATGTTTACAAAAATAAAACATGAGAAGTATTAAATGAAATATCAACATGAATTTATATAAGGTGGACCAATTAATGGATAAGAAAGAAAAACCTAAGACATAGGAATACTTAGAAGAAAAGTTACAGTAGTTAAATATTCATATGAAAAGGAGGTTTGACCTTCAAAGAAGCTATCTGTAGTCTTTTGCTTTGAGAGGTTGCTTCTAGGGATCATTTCTTTTTATAGGGTAGTCATTATACATTGAACCAAGGAGCGGAAAGCTCTGCCTCTCAATTTCTGTTTCCCCTGAAAAGAACAAAACTTAATTTGAGTAAATTTTAGATTATAGATAAATACCAGGTTTTTAGTGAGTTGTAGAGTTAGAAAAAATGACAAACAAGAAATATATAAAACCTTAAGAGAAGCAGAAGTCAAAAGTGAGCGAACATAGACATTGGCCTTTACAATGTATGACATATTGGAAAAGAATTTTGGTAATTTCAACCTTTTTTGTTCCACTTCTAAAATGCTTATGTTAACCTTTTTTTCTGTCATATCAAATAGAATATTTAAATCTGTGTACAATATTGAATTTGTCAGTGAGTCTGTGAAAATGAAACAACACAAAGAGTGACGTTTAGCTTCCACAAGCTGTGTACACATGTTATAGTCACAAAACCCCGAAATATCCAAGTGGTCTAGAATAAGAGGGAACCAGTAATAAATCTGAACTTGACAATGTTTACAGACGTTTTACAAGTGCTTTTTGAATCTGGAGTTTTGATTTACTGCACATTACAAGATATTGTTTTTGCTTCCTCCCTCTTAAGGAACATTTTCAAAAACTCTGTGTCCCTGTAAAATATTTTGGATTATTGCTTAAGAAAGTAATGTCTTGAAGACTGAAAGCGAATCTTTGGTTTGCTTCTCACACAATGGTTTGATTACACTGAATGTGTTTGTCAAGGATTTTTGTGGTTGACATTTATGAGAAGATTTATCCTTTGATCTCCAAAAGCCATGCAATATAGCTCCTTCTGTAAGAAATGGGATTTTTGTATGATATTATGGCTCCTTCGCTTCTGCCTGGCATTATGCAACATTTATTAATTTGATATTATTAAAGATTACAGAAGTAAGACTATATGTGGCATCTGGACATGAAAACCTCACTAGGAAATTAATATGTGTGCAAATGGACAGCATATATTGATTTAATATAGTGAACATATTATGATAAATTTCAGTGGATAATTTTTTTTGTAATAGCATGGAAAAATGCAGGTTTAGTGGTTGTTAGTCATCTGTTATTAAAAAATTTCTGAGTGCCTAACTTAGTGCAAGTTATAGACTAGCGCCACTAGGCATTCAATAATACTATTTAGAAACATTGAGCAGGAAATAGTGATTTCCAGTCCAAAATACCATGCCTCAATCAGTTATTCATTTAATAAATATTTCACGAGCTCATTTTACCTTTTTATTTCGAAATACTTTTAGAATTGCACAAGAGTTTCAAAACTAGTACAAAGAGCTCCAGTATGATGCTTAACAGGCTTTTCCTATTTTTGGCATCTTGCATAATCACAGTACAATTATCATAACTACGAAATTGACATTAATACAATACTATTAACTACCTTTTTCAGATTTCAACAGTTTTTCCACTACTATGTATGGTTTTTGTTCCAAGATCTAATCCAGCAATGCACATTGTATATAGTTTTGTCTTTTTAGTCTCCTCCAGTCTGTGACAATTCTTCAGTCTTCCCTTTTTTCCCATGACCATGAGACTTTTAAAGTTCAGTTATTTTACAGAATACCTTTCAGTTGGGTTTGCCTGATGGTTTTTTGTAATTAGATTAGATAATGCATTTTTGGCAACAACACCAAGGAAGAGATGTTCCCTCTCAGTGTGTGCTATCAGGGGGTGCATGATGTACATGTACCACATCACTGGTCCTGTTAACCTTGATAATTTGGTTAAGGGGATATCTGAGGTTTCTCCATGGTATGTGAATTTTGATACAAGTCATGGTCCTTGTCCTCAACTCTCCTGTTGTCTGAAAGAAGAAACATAACTATGATCCATCACAGATTTGATAGAGATATGGCTATTGTTAAAACACTTAACAGGAAAAGGTAACAATATACTATAATTAGGCAAGTTTTCCTGGAGTGGGTAAAGTGTAAGCTAAGATTTGAAGTAAGGAAATTAGCCAATTGAAGAAGAATTGAAGAATTAGCCAATTGAAGTAGGGTGGGAGAAAGACAAGAAAATATGTTCCAACCATGACAATCCAGATAGGTAAAGCCACAGATGTGTTGGAGAACCGTAAGCAGTGAAAGATGCCCCAAATACGTAAACCTAGCTGATTAGGCTGAAGAAGTTGTCAGCAGCCAGATCCCGAGTGTACTATATGCTTTTCTGATAATTGGGACTATATCCTATAGATTTTTTTGTTTTCAGCAAACAAAATCTGATTTTTAGAGCATGATTGTCAGTTTCTTGACTAATATTATCTTAAGCTTCTTTTCATTATTATCCTCTATTTAAACACTCCATGCATCTTATGCATCATTCTTATGGGTGCCAGTACTTAATAGTACTTAAACCTACTATGTACTTTAAGGCTTCTATGTTATTACTTTGGCCTATAGCATATTACTCTTTTTTTTGCCTGGCGAAATTCTATTTATTTAATAAAATCTAGAACAAATACTAACTTCTCCAGGATAACACTTTTCTTTTGGAATACATTATTTCTATCATACTGGTATAAGAACATTCATCACAGTATGATTTTTGCATATGTTTATGTCTACCCAAGAGCATATAAGTGTTTTAAGTGTAAGAATAGCATCCATATTCTTTCTGTTTTCATTTTCTATCTCAATGTTTGGTTGACGGTCAGTGTCCAATAAGTCTGCAGTACCCAACCCCCAGTCCGTGGTCTGGTACCAGGCCACAGAGCTCCACCGCCACTCCCCAACGCCCATACATAGAAAAATTGTCTTCCATGAAACTTAGAAACCATGGGGCAGGGGTGGGGTGGCCCACAGTAGAAGGTGAGCAGAATAGAGGGAGTGAGGGAAGCATCATCTGAATTTACAGCCACTTCCTCCCCATCACTCCCATCACCACCTGAGCTCCGCCTCCACCCACGCCCCACCTCCATGAAAAAATTGTCTTCCCTGAAATCAGTCCCTGGTGCCAAAAAGGTTGGGGACCGCTGCAATAAGTGACTGATGAATGAATGAATGAATTCAAAACAAACAAACAAATACTCAGTTTAATCTTACGTGAAAAGCTCCAATTGAACCAGTTGTTTTTAGTCTTTATTCTAAGAGTTAATAAATGAATCCAGTTGAAGAGCATTATTCATGTTATTACTGCAATAAGAATCAGCATAGAGAGAGAAATTAATGTGTCTTCTAATTTCCTGTCATAAATATTCAGTGACATTTGGTGAGATTGCAAATGCTTTTTAGTTGCCTTCATAGTTTATACATTAAAATCCAATTTTATAATTGCAATAAAATAAATATGCAGTAAGTTATTACTGAGAGGTTTACATAGTTAAAGGCAAAGAAATTCAAAATAATTTTTATAGATTTTATTAACTTTTTCTGTATTTTAACATAATAATCCTCATTGAAATTAAAAATCTAAACTCTTTTCAATTGATGAATAAGGTAATTTATGCCCTATCAAATCTGAAAAAAAACACTTGCTACTTGGAGGATATAAGTCTACATGTATAAGCAGTAGTTCATTAATGATAAAATAATATAGATCTAATTAGAGGTTTCAGTGAAGTGTTTACTTTGGTCAGTTTCTGGAAATTTCTCTTCAAATCAAAGAAACCAATTAGCTAAATTTGTGACTGAACTCTCCCTTTTTTTTTCTTAAATCTTTTTATGGAATCCAATTTGAATTAATCTCAGTGAGTTTCTTAAGCAGCCTTGTATTATCCCATATGGGAGACATGAAATCAGAAAGAAATCGAGCCAGTTGTTCAAAGTCACTAGAAAATCCATGTTGTTTCTTTCATAAAATATAGATTCCTGTGTTACACATAGAAGTGGTAAGCTAAGAAATTAGCAAGATATTGAGAAAATTATCAGAACCAGAATCTTGCTTTCACTAAATTGATTTGAACAGCATGTCTTAAAAAGTTTGCTTCCTGTTGATTATTTTTTTCAGGGAAAGTTTGAGTAGTGATAATGATATTGAGAAAATCAAGGCAAGTAAAGAAGTAGTTGTAATGGCATCATTGTTTATATTAGAACAACTAGTGAGTAAGATGAGCAAATCATTGTCGGGGCGGTGGGTGGAGACAAGGAGAGACAGACAAGACAAACATTAGAGAATCATTACACCATCAGATAAAGATAAGTCATCATTTCAAACAGTACAAACAAAACATTCTCAGATTGGCAGAATCAAAGAGAGGTTAATGGAATAAGATAACTATCACAGAGCAAAGATACTGAAAAAATGAAGGTAAAATAGTATCAAGTAAAACATGAAATCCTGGACAGAAACTATGTAAAAGAAAGCAGAAGTTACTGAGCTGTTTGTCATCTTGGAGCTCTTAAACTGAGGATGAATGTCCACATTTACCCTCCAGAGGAAGAAAAATTTTACCCACACGCTGCTGGTCCAACAGCAAACGCTTGGTAAACAAGTTCTAAATAATACAAGAGAAAACAGAATAAAAAAGATAAGTGATGGTATATCCTTAGGGAAAAAAATTAAAAAAAGCAAGTTGAAGACACAATGCAGAATAAAAAAGGAGCAGACTTTCCCAGGTTATAGCTTCCTCTAGATTGTGTATTTTGATGGGCATAAACAAAGTGCTTTATGATAGGTTTGACTGCTCTTATAGAGACAGTGTTCAAGAAGCACGACTAAAGAAAGGGAAGAGGAAATAATTCAAGCTTTTGAAATGAGAATTTAGTTGCAGAAGATAAAAGTTTTATGGTACCTTCCCACAGAAAATGAAACTGCATGAGAATTTTCCACGAGGCACGCTTGAATGAATGGTAAACAGGCAGGAAGCAAAAACAGAACATAACGATGGTGATAGAAGACCTTAGGTATTAAGTTGCAAGTATAGAAGAATATAAAGTTTCCCCTATGCTAGAGTCCTTCTAGAATATGACAAATTCTACCAAAGGATTTATTTCAGGCTCACTTTGTAAATCATTTCTTTAGAGCATGCACTTTTGATGAGAGAGGCCACATGGTGACTATTTCTTAGACAGGTTATACCAAACTGTGTCAAAAGAGCATAGGACATTTAAAAAAATAAATTATTTCAAACTATCTTTGTGCTTTCAATTGTAAACTAGAATTATCAATGTCCCACAGAGGACACTGTTCATATAAGATGCACTAAAAATACTCCACTTTTGTCCAAAAATAAAAACAAGAAAGGAAAAGTTTCTAATTTAATATTAAACTGCTCCACTACCAGTCTTGAAATTAGACTAAAGATGTCAAAACATAAACA
The DNA here is from genome assembly GCA_963574435.1 of Cheirogaleus major. NCBI lineage: Eukaryota > Metazoa > Chordata > Mammalia > Primates > Cheirogaleidae > Cheirogaleus > Cheirogaleus major. Next base: position 9,169 of record CAUYPO010148224.1, read on the forward strand.
GCACATTACATTTTTTCCTTTTTCAAAGTAATAGAAATAGGACAAATGTATGAAAAGAGAAATATATTAGCATAAAATTTTCATATTAACACATATGAATAATGAGGTATTTTAATGTATAAATACATCATTTTGATGTCTCAGGTTTCAAAGAGCTAGTTTCTTGACATAATTGACTATTTTCATCTTTTGGTGGAAAAGTTAGAACATAGAAAATTCCAAATGTGAAGGATTTTCAATAAGAGAAAGTGACAACTTTTGCAACTTACATATTTTGTCTATTGACACATTTTCCTGGCTTCTATCCCTTGTTTATAGATTTTTTTCTTTTTTCCCTGTACTGTGATTCCCATGAGACCATCTGTGAGAGTGTCCTTGTAGCATACTGTGAAAATAGAAAATAAAAGCAGAATAGGATGTTAACAATGATAGTTAATATTTGTTGAATTCTTTTTATATGCCAAGAATTTAACTGATTTATTTGATTCAGACTTCACTATCCCTTTTTGATAATTTTTCTTCCCATTTTAAAGATTAGGAAACTGAGCCTTAAAAAGTTTAAATAACTTCCTCAAACTAATTCTACTAATAATCGATAAAGTCAATTCAATCTAGGTCCATCTGACTACAGGAGCTGAGTTTTTCATCACTACAGAGACAAGAGGCAATACATATGGAAGCCTTTGGTTATTTTCAAGGCTTACATTTTGAAATATGAAACTGAATGAAGGCTTTTCCAATTATGCCAGATATGTTTGGCCATACATAAAAAGAAACTCAAATGTAGATTTTCTGCATTGCAACATATTAATTAGCTTGAAGATTATCTCTGAAATATTCCTCACATATGCTAAACTAATTACCTCAAATGTTTCTCAAGATTGCATGAATTTAAATAACCTGCTTCAGTTCACAGATTAAAGTCCTGCCTAATATTCAGAACAGTTCTAAATTTTCAGTAGCCCTTACAAATAATGCTTACTTGAATCAATGTCCTGCCTCCAATTCCTCAGAAATTGTTCTAATCCTCCCTTGGAAATACCAAAGAGTACTAATGTAACCAAAAAGCACTGGATAATTTGAAGTATCCCAAAACAGGTTTTTGTTGTTGTTGTTGTTAATCTTTGGTCAAACTCTTTAAGCCAAATTTGCATTCTAATGGTAGACTTTGCAACCTACAACATAGTTAATTAAGTTCTGTTTTGCCACCTCTAGAATTATTTGTATTGAGCCTCATCTCTACTTGAGAAATAAAATAATTTTGTCTTACGCTAAACTAATTTTAGGGATCTATCAATTGTAGGAAGGCCTTTTCTGTTACTTGGGCATCATACATATTGGGCCGGTCTTGGCACTCAGAATTCTCTAAATTCCCAAAGAGCAAGACTAGAAATTAAGGGTAGTAGGCATTCTTGCGTGTGTGTGTGTGTGTGTGTGTGTGTGTTTGACTGCTGGGGTGTGGAGGTGGGGAGGAGAAATAAAAGAGAAAAAAGAGGGCCCATAATATATGATTTCTGCCACATTCCCCTTTTAAATGGGGGGCCTTCCCAAATCTAAACTTTTGTCTTAATCATTTTTCTGCTACTGTAACAGGATATATCACAGACTGGTTAATTTGTAAAGAATGAACGTTTATTCATTTCATGGTTCTGGAGGCTGGCAAGTCCAAGAAGCATGGCATGACATCTGGCAAGGATCGTCACTTAGTGGGAGGTATTATAGAAGGTAGAAGTGAACACACCAGACAAAGAGAGAAAAAGGGAGCCAAATTCCTGTGGTAATTAACCCACTCCTGAGATAAAGGGATTAAGCCATTCAAAAGGGAAGAGCCCTCATTATTCAATCACTTCTTAAAGTCCCACCTCATAACACTGTTATGATGGCAATTAAATTTCTATATGAATTTAGGCAGGGACATTCAAACCAGAGCAACTTCCAAGAAGTCACTAAAACTCTGATTTCCTGTGACCCAGAAATAACTCCTAAGATATATTTGAGAAGGTTGCTACAAACTAACCTCACACATAATTAAAAGATAAAACACAGTGTAGTTAAAAATGTAATTGGTGTGCATAAAGAAATAATGCTAAATAATTATTATTATACTAAATAATGCTAAATAATTTCAGCAATTCTCAATTATATTAATCTATGAAAAAAAAAGAGAGAAAAATCTACCTTCAAAAAATTATGGTAATGTCAGTGTTCCTCAGAGTTCAATCTTGGATCTATTTTTTTTTTCCTGCATACTCTCCTTATTGATTGACATCCACTATAGCTCCAACAATCATCATTCCTCTGAAGTATCTGTTTCTATGCTGTTAGTCAAAACCAATATCCTAAGAATCGGACCCTATATTATCATACCCACTAAAAGTTTCTACTTAGACAATTGCTGATATCTCAATATCCCATGACAAAAAATGAACAACTTATTCTTTCCTTAGACATAATTGTCTTCAAATTTTCAAATGATCAATATTAGTCTCATACCCTAAGTATTTCCTGGAAGCAGATTGAGAGATACTTTACAAGTATCTATAATTATCTGTCCTTTGCAGCTACCATGAGGCATCTGCGACCTTTCTTTTCTTGTGATATGTCTACAGTGCTGCTTAGAGAACCATAGTTGCTCCTGCTCAGCATGATATTGGCAACATATTTATTATGATGTTCTCTCTGGTGCCACCAAGTGTTGTTTTAATCCTCACAGCATAAATCATATATGATACTGGTTCATTGTGGTGAGAGGGGTTTTCTTTTTCTGACCCTATGCCTCACTGGGCTACCGGGGCCCATGAAATATCCCGTCTTGAGCTCAAGGCTTATAGATTCCCCTGGGCTCCTTGCCCATGCTCTTTCTTCAAGAGGTTCAAAAACTATTCCAACTGACAGTGTTTTGGGAAAAAATCATTTTATTCTCCTCTAAATTCTGATTCCTCATCACTTAACTCCTTTTTCAGTAAAGATCCCTCCAATTTTCCCATTCACTTAATTAATTTTTATCCCTATGAATGGAAAATAAAATACCCAATGGAAGTTGATGAGGGGAAAAAGAAGAAATTAAAGAAGGGTGTTTCTTTTTACACTTACCATATTATCAGTCCTTATAAATATCACCACCATTATCCCGGTTATCCCAGGTAGACTGCTAATCATCATAGATTTCTCTCTTTTCAAAATGTCCTCATTTTACTCATTCAATCTACTCAAGCAGCCTATTAAATGTTTTCCAAGTCTATCCCTCTTTTCAATTTCAAGGCTTACTCTTTTACTTAGATTACCCTCATTAACTTTTAAGTGATTTCATATGTTCAGTCCTGCTGTGTCCTACTGGACTCCATCCTGCTACACTTGCCACCATCATCTTTATTACGGAAGTTGGATCATGTTTTTATCCTTTACTGAATTTCCATCAGTGGCTTTCTATTGTCTTTAGGAATATGGAATCCTTCTCTTTTAACAAGATATTGTTTAACAGGTATGTAAGTCAGGGTCTGGCAAGGTGAAGGTGATAAAGTAACATAATTACAAGCTCCAATGAACACTGAACAGAAATACCTTGAAGTTTCTAGAGATGAAGGTCTTTAAAAATATAATGCATTAGGGGAAAAGGTCATAGGTTTTCTTGGTGTAGGCAGCATATTCTTCTGGCTGTCATTAGAGGTCACTTGACTAATATCCAAAAGTTTGTAACTTGCAAGACATGCATTATTTCTACAATCACTGCCACTACTCCAGCTTATAAAACATCAATATCCTGTTTACCACTGCATAACAACTAATTACTATTAAACTAAGCCACGTACCTTTGCATTTTTATTGCAGCATCAGCATTAATCTGAAAGATGTAACTCCTGAGTGTGGTGCAGGTTTACTTTGTTAGTTACTAAAGTTCTATCTCATTTTGCTCCATAATTGGAGTATTCTTGACATTCACTTGTACACCTTCCATGTAAATGATTTTGTGAGGGTCTTCTGGGCATTCCATTTCTTTGTAAAGCATGTATTCCTCCCGGTCCCTTGTGCATCTCTTCCATGGTCTGAAATGCACTTATTGTCCTTATTCTTTATATAAGCTCACTATACTTATATTTAACTTATAAGAATAATAGCATGTCCATTCTCTATGGGAACACTTCAATATTCAAAGTGCTTAGTAGAGAGGTAGCAGCATTTAATACCATGGCAAAGTAAACATGCTCCTGCAATAGCATTAGGCATGAGTAACTATCATAGCAGTTTGACCTACATGGATCCTCAGCAAGAGCTAATTGATCCAGGTCTTTGCTACTAAAAAGGTTGGCAGCCTTTGAGGCTGACCTTGAGTGAAATAGAAAAAACACTAGATCTAATGAACAGAGTCTTGATGTAAATCTTCATTAGAGATTCATACCTACTCTCCAAGTTCCAAGACATTAGTCAGTTCACAGATCTGAGAACTTGAATGAAGGAGAGTCTTGTCAATAAACTCAAAAGTATACAACTTCTTTCTAGCCTTTCCCAAAGAGTTCTTCAGCTACTTAACTGGGTATATTTGTAGTAGGGAAATGGAAATGCCACCAAAGAACTTTTAGATATTCATAGGTACTGGAATTAGGTTGATACTAATCTCTGAGCACCCAAAATCTGATGTAGCCCATTCGTTTGGGGGCTTATAGACACCAGGGGATAAATGGAATTGGGCCTGAGTTTGTCTCACAGTGTAGTGAGGACAGAGATTTTATGAGCATATTATATATTCCTGTATATGTAGCTACTATATACAGCACAGGCAGAATCCTCATGTCATTTTTCTGATTCACTGAGTGAGATTTATTATAGTAGGAGGCACCAAGAGGAAGCCCCTCAAGATTCTTCTTTTTACAGAAAGAGTAAACTGAAAGCAAAGTTACCAGGGCAAACGGAAAGATTAGTGTTATCATCAGAAATCTGAAAGACATTGGGTGTTAATCTCTATCCCATCCTCATAGAAACTACCTGTTTACCATACCAATGACAGGTAAAACCCACAAAAGGAAACAAGATTATATGAAATGTGATCAGGTGGTAACGCCACTTGTAGCTGCTCTTTAAGAGGCATGATCTTTTCATTAGTGGCTATATTTTATATATGGCTATAGAAATGATAGATGCATTTTTTTCTGTATATCGCTTTGTGTGTAATATAAGCTGCTTATTTGCAACTGATAGAGATGTGGTATACTTTCACTATTTTGCCTCAAAGCTACAACATCTATTTTACTTGGTGCCATACTTTAGTCTGGAGAAGTTTTGATGATCTCACCATCCCAGAGCATATTATGCCAGTGCAATAAGTTAATGGCATCATAATATTTGGATTGGGTGATCAAGAGGTAACGTACTCCTCTGTGTTGTATACATGCCAAACGAGAGAAGGAAGAAAGGCAATGTTTTTGCTGGCAAGCTTTTCATGGAGGAAGTGGTTTGCTGTGTTGCGATGTGTTTGTTTTTCCCTCAGTAATGGCAAAAAGTTTAGTCTTGATGGTTTATATTGGTGCTTAGAGGCAGAAGGCAGAGCACAGGGCTTCCCTTTGCTATTTGGGATTACAGCTGAAGCAGTGTGGACCTGGGACAAATATTTGCAGGGTTCACTTCCTAATTCCTAAATCATGAAAGGGATGATGTGATATATACCTAGAAATTCAAGCAGAGTTTCCATGAGTCTTTGGCTTTCTAGTTATGGCAGTAACTGAAGCTTGTGAATCTGTTCTGTGGATTGTTCTAGGAATCATTTCCGAGAGGCTGGTCTGGAGCCTGCTTCTCTCTGCCTTATAATTATTTTCTAAGAATCCAATTTTTAGTCTAAATCCTTTGCATATTAACTAGTATACTTGGTACTTGACATCTGCCATTAAAAATAAACTGTTACAAGATCTGGGCATATAAACCATACACGTATGTTAGGAATAAGAGCAGGTATGGAATTGTATTCCAATGGTATTTAATCCAAATTTTTCCTTTTCGATCACCTTTCTTATCCCCTCCTTCATCCCAGCCTCCTTGTGTTAAATCCTACGGGAGCTATACATGATTCATACAAGGTAATTAACTCATCACTGAGCTAAAGACTATTAAAATCAAATGTAGAACTTAGGTAAAAATTCAAGGGAGCATGTGGTTTAGGCAAGATATAAAATAATCCCTCTATGCATCTCAAATTTAAGTACTGGAATTTTTAACATGTTTTGTATGGTACCTTAAAATGTATCTCAAGAGAATGGAAAGACAAGCCACAGACTGGGAGAAAATATTTTAAAAAGACATATCTTATAAAGGCTCTGTTATCCAAAATATACAAAGGACTCAAAATGTAATAACAAGGGAAAAAAAATTAAAAAATGGGCAAAAGACCTTAAGAGATGCATTAGCAAGGAAGATATACAGAATGGCAAATGGCATAGGAAAATATGATTCATGTCATATCTAATCAGGTGAATACAAACTAAAACAACAATAAGCTACCACCACCCACCTATCAGAATGGCCAAAATTCACAACATTGACAACAACAGATTCTGGTGAAGATGTACAACAACAAGAACTCTGATTCGCTGCTGGTGGGGATGCGAAATGCTGCAGTCACTTTGGAAGCCAGTTTTGTGATTTCTTACAAAACTAAACACACCATGCAATCCCTCAATCATGCTTCTTGATATGTGCCTTAAAAAGTTAAAAACTCATGTCCACACACAAAAAAATTGCATATAGATGTTTATAACAGCTTTTCTCACAGTTACCCAAATTTGGAAGCCACCAAGATGCCCTTACATAGGTGAATGGATAAATCAATTGTGGTACATCCAGACAATGGGATGTACTAAAGAATTCAGTGCTAAAAAGAAATGAGCTATCAAGCCATGAAAAGGCATTGAAGAAAGTGAAATACATATTACAAAGTGAAAGAAGCAAAGTGGAAAAGTTATATACTCTTTGATTTCTACACCATGGCTCTCTGTAGTAGGCACAATTATGCAGACATTAAAAAGAACAGTGGTTGCCATGGGTTAGGGAGGCAGCAAGGATGAACAGACAGAGCACAGAGGATTTTTAGGGCAGTGAAATTACTTGTGTGATACTATAATGGTGGACTCATGCCATTATGCATTTGATAAAACCCAACAATGTACAATATCAAGAGTGAACTCTAATGTAAATTATGGACTTTCGATGATTATAATGTGTCAAAATAGGTTCATCAATTGTAATAAGTGTGCCACTTTGGTGAGAGTGTTGATAATAGGAGGCTATGCATGTGTAGGAGTAGGGGACATATGAGATATTTCTGTATTTTCAATTTTGCTGGAAACCTACAATTGCTCTAAAAAAATCTTAAAATAAAACACATATGTGCCAATGGCTATCATATGTACACACAAATAGAAAGAGTGAGAAAAATTACCAAAGTCAAATATTTGAGGTTTTTTTTTTTTTTTTTACTGCTCTAAAGATTAGAAATAGGATGTTATTATAGAAGAAAGAAAACTACAAGCCGGGCGCGGTGGCTCACGCCTGTAATCCTAGCACTCTGGGAGGCTGAGGTGGGCGGATCGTTTGAGCTCAGGAGTTCGAAACCAGCCTGAGCAAGAGCGAGACCCCATCTCTACTAAAAAATAGAAAGAAATTAATT
>CAUYPO010148232.1:0-40143 GCA_963574435.1 Cheirogaleus major
CTTTGCGCCACCTGGGACTCTCCAGAGCCATTGCCAGGAAGAAGGCCCTCACCAGATGTACCCCTCAACCTTGGACTTCCAAACTTCCATAACTGTCAGAAATAAATTTCTTTTCTTTATAAAAAAATAAATAAATAAATAGATTTCAAGTGGAAAAAAAAAAGTTGAAGCCCTAAACTCTCTTCACTTATGAGTGTGGGTGGGGCAAGGTTAACTCTTTAGAAGGGAGACAGGAAGCGATGAAGAAGTTTCCAGAATTAACCCTATTCTCTTTCCCACTACCCTGTCCTTGCAACCTACTCTTCTGTAAATTCTTTGGGTGCAGAAGGTGTGCTTCATGTTTCCCAACACTTCTGACCTAAGAGATTTGTCCACAGATCATGCCAGTCAATTTTGTTTGATGAACAAATCTGTTCTAGTAGTTTCCATATCACTGCTGCTAGATCGCAAGTCTACATTGAGACTTAAAATGATGGAAGTTTCTTAGCCTGGACTTTCATTATGTTAGAGGCTACTCAATAGCAACATTAAAGAAGAAGAAAGATGGTGAGGAAAAAGAAGAAGAGGGAGATGAGGAGGAACAGGAAAGAGGAAAAGATGATGATGAAAGGAAAGGAAGTATGATATAAAACTTTACCAAAGCACTTGAGTTTGAGTGTCTTACTGACAGAGTTGTAATAAGAGCTGAAATGAAACATGGAATGGGGCAAAATGGAATCACATAGGGCCCTAACAACACATGCCTAAAAATATCTGTTTCTATAGAAGCAAGGCTTCTATTCTTTCTATTTCTTAGAAAGCAAGGCTGACACTACTGAAAAGATGGTAAGTATGCTCCTAACATATGTTTTTGAAAATGTTTTGAACTATGACAGGTCTCTTGAGTGAAAGTAAATAGAAAATTATATATAGGAAGTTATGAAAATGGATAGTTTTGTCTGCAAACTATAATTTTCTTAACTAATTTTTTAAATAAAATTGTTCATATTGTTGTCATTAATATATCATTTGCTGGAAATGGTGGCTCATGCCTGTAATCCCAGTGCTTTGGAAGGCTGAGGCAGGAGGATCACATGAGGCCAGGAGTTCAAGACCAACCTGGGCAACATAGCAAGATCTTTTCCTTGCAAAAAGTGAAATAATTAGCTGGGCATGGTGGCATGCACCTGTAGTCCTAGCTACTTGGGAGGCTGAGGTGGGAGAATCCCTTGGGCCCAGGTGTTTGGGGCTACATTGAGCTATGATTGCACCACTGCTGTTAATAGGAACTACAATTAAAGCAGGTACTTCTGCTACTTTTGGAGAAACCCTTTCAAGTCAGCATTCCTTACATCAGCTTTCAACATAAATTTTGTCCCAGGTAGAAAAATTCAGCACAATGTATGCAAAGCCATAAAACAGAAAAGCCAATTTTCATCAAGGAAATGGCGTACTGCATATTTTCGCACAATATCTTATGAAAATTAGGAAAGCACAAATCTAAAGGCATTGAAAACCTCAGGTCTTTCTGTGGAATACTGTGGTAGGTGCATTTTTATGTGAAACAAAGTTAAAGCTGGGACTCAAATTTCTGTGTGGCTGCAATGCTTTTGCCTTAATAAAGATCTGAGACCAGAAAGAATTGCCATCAATTCACAACATATTTTTCTTTCCAAAATTACATTTCTCTTATAAATATCCTTGGGAAACAACCTTAAGAATCCAATAAACCCTGAATCACTTTACCAGTGACCTTATTTCTGTTTGAATGTTCTCATCAGTATCCTGGAGGAAAAATTGAAATTTGTGATCTTTTGATGAGCCATGAAGATGAAACCTATGACTTGGAACTGAGGGTTTGAGGCACTTTCTAAACAGGGAACAGGGCTTCTGATGTCCAAGGTCCTCTAAGATGCCTACCTGTGCACTCTCCTCGCTCTGTTCCTTTTGATCACCTCCATTGGCTCAGAAGGACTTTTGTGGTAATACTGTAATGAAACAGCAGGCTTTTGGTTCAAATGTGCCAGGATTGGCTTTTACCCCATTCTCTGCCACACCAACTTTCCCACTCCATAGGTAGCAGCTTTGCAAAGCATGCCTTTATTGTCCACTTGGTTGTGTTTTTCTCTGGTTGGAAAGGACACACCTGCAGAGGCTTTGCTCTTTATCCTTTCCTATATTTCAAAGCTTTTTTTCTTCCTCAGCAATGACGCTGGCAATCCTTTGTGGTTTTTCTTGGGCCTCAAAGGCTTAATGGTCTGGCACAGAACTTGAACCTTTGGAATTATATCCCCAACCAATTCTAACAGCAGCTTCAGAGAAGTTCAGGGAGCAGCCACTCAGAACAGCATAAGTCGTGCCTGTGGTTAAGCGTTCCGGGGCAGTTTTTGTCTTTAAAGTCAAGTGACTATGTTAAAAGATTGCTTTAAAACCTGTATAACTGACCCAGATAACTTAAAGAGATTCCTAGATTTCCTAGGGAAAAGAAGACGTATGCAAACCCATAAAACAGAAAAGCTGATTTTCATCAAGGAAGTAGGGTGCTGCCTATTTTTGCACAATGTCTTATGAAAATCAGGAAACCACAAACCTAAAAATATTAAAAACTCCGGGTCTTTCTGTGGAGCTCAGACGTTAGTTAGCTCTCTTCCTGGATGTTTAGTGGCCCCTCCACTGGGAAAGAGATAAAGGAACAACCATGATTGAAGGAAGGGAATTATTTCATGCATGAAATTAGTCATTTGGAAGTCAGGTAATATTAAATACCTAGCCAATTCACAAGAGCACAGACATACTGCAATAAATGCAGTTAAGCAGTTATGATAAAAAGAGGTATTTCAGTCAGGTTGAGCTGCTATAACAAATATACCATAGACTGGGTGGCTTATGAAAAACAGCAATTTATTTCTCACACTCTTGGAGGATGGAAGTCTGTGATCATGGTGCCACATGGTTGGGATCTGGTGACGGTCCTCTTCCAGGTTGCAGATGGCTGACTCCTCATTGCATCCTCACATGGCCGAAAGAGAGCAAGCCAGCCCTCTGGCCTTGTCTTATGAAAGCATTAATCCCATTCATGGAGGCTCCACCATTATAACCTAATTACCTCCCAAAGACCTCATTTCCAAATACTATCACATTGAAGATTTTATTTCAACATAGAAATTTTGGAAATTCAGCCCATAACAGGAGATATTCTATTCTTTTCATTAAGGCTTTCTTTTGACACACCTTACAACTTAAAAAAAAATTAAAATAGTATTTAACTCTTTGGAAGTTAATATTTTACTCAGTTCTTTATTACAGATTATTCCTTAGGGGAAGTCTGACATGAGAGGCAGGGAAAAAGAGAGAGAGAGATCACTAACATTTATATGTTACCTATGTGCAAAAACTGTTCTTAACACTTTATAAATATTAACTTATTTAAACCTCAACAGTACTGTGTAGAGTATTATTATTATTATTCCTATTTTACATATGAGGAAACTGAGGTCCAGAAAGGTACACAGATTGCCTTAAACCACACAGCTAGTCCAGTTGCAGAGCCAGGATTCAAACCCGGGAAATCTGACCTTAGAGTCTGAGCACTTCACCAACTAGACTGTTGACAGCAACTTGAGAGCTGTATTTTTAACTCTTGCTGAGACTACACACACACACACACACACTCTCTCTGCCAAACCTCAATGGCTTAACACAGAAGTCAGGTTCTCAAACATGCTGTGCCCTACGTAGACTGGCAGAGAGGCTCTGCTCCTTGTACTCTCGCAGGGACTCGGGCTGAGGGGACATCTCATCTCACCGTGTGCTTCCACAGTAAGCAACCTAGTGGGAAGGGAAGGTGGCAAGTCACAGTAACACTATCACTCCCACTCATATTGCATTTCACATGGCCACACATCCAATCTCAAGAGGACTAAGAAACACAATCCTACTATGTTTCCTAAAATAGGGGCGGAGGTTAAGCAGACGTACTGGATAAACAGCACTAATGACTAACAGCACACCTCTTTGGGACCAACCCACGTCTCCTATTTCAATAGTTCCCCTATACGTTTCTTTTCTTTAACTGGGGAGATTCTCTTTAAACATCCATGGGAAGACCCAGTTTCCTTAAACATGTGATTTTCAAGTACATGATATTTATTACAAATAGTTTTGTTCATGTTACCTTAAAGCCCAAGGATGTTTGAACATATAATCCAGAAAGAGGCTTAAAATCAAGGTGCTTTCTTCTCCGCAATTTCTTCCTTGTGGCAATGTGTATAAGCTATTACCTGCTTGTAAGAGAGGAAGAGCATAAGTTAACATTTCAAAAATATTATTTACCACAATGTTATTAGATGATGATAAAGTCTTAAATTTCAGAGGTTGGTGCAAAAAAAAAAAGTCTTTCTTTTTTCAATCAGATTACCTCTCAGTTCATTAAGTTCATTCTCACCTGGGAATGCATGAGTCTCTGCTCCTTCCTACGGATCTTTTTCCCTCTCCAGTCTTCTGTGCAATTTCTGCCCTCAACTTTCACTAGCATCTAAGCTCTCCATGTCAGTTCTGAGGGGCAAGAGTAGGGCCTTCAGATCCTCTGCATCACTGAATCAGCCTTTAGCAAGTTCAGAGGATAATTTTCCATGGCAGAAAACAAGCATTTTTCATTTCAATACTGACTTCTTCGGAACATACTTACCTTATTATACTAGCAAAATTTCTATCTCGTGTCTTCATTTCACCAAAGAGACCCCTCCCAGAAGGGTAAGGGAACAATAAATCTGCACCCTGCCCTTGCTGTATGAGAGTCCTTGGCACATCCCGGGTATATGATAAACTCTCCCCCATGCCATTGCTGGTCTCATCCCTTTAGCACTAACACGTTTCTCACTCATGAATTAAGTAACTGAAATGTAGCATTATCTAATACCTTAGGAGTGCTGACTAGGTCAGTAGTTTTAAGTATGAGGATTCCTTTCAAAGTAAAACTGTAGTTGAAATCTATGTGAAAACATCTCTGCTTTTAGAGCCTCCTGATTGGGAGCTTATATAATGGCAAATCTTACTAGGCATTCAACAGTGGATTTCAAGTGAAGTTTAATATTATGAATCACTGCAGCATCTACACATATTTAGAAATGTATGTAGAAGATAATTTTCTAGTTCTTCAAGAAATACGAACATAGCTATGAATTCAATAACTCCTTGACAAAGCTGTAAAGAGTCTCAGGAGTCCATAAGTGGGAACCAGTGACTTGGATTTGATGGATTCCCATGAAAAGCTTTGCAATTGGATACTTTTCTAGTCGTCCCAGTAACACATGCCTCCCCCAATCTATGTTACAGGTTTTCATGCTTTTTCTATGCCTGCTCCCTGTATGGATCTGTGCTCCCCACTACACACTCCCAGCTAGTTTCAAAAGTGTTGGTAATAATTCTTATAATTTTTGGAAATCCTTTCATTTTGTGCCTTTTGTTAGGCACAAGACAGATCACACATACATTTTCTGCGTGAAGTTATGCTCTTTGGTGTGAGTTAAGTAGTGATAGCTGCCTGATGATCACCAGTATACACGAATTAATCCAACAGTAGATCAGGATATTTGGTGACTTTTCATCCAAGCCAACACTCATTGTTCATCTTTTTTCTTTTCCTTTTTGCTTTTGCTGATTTCACCTGTATTCTCTCAGCTCTTTGGTATGACTGTTGTCTCAGGAACCTGTCTCCTTAGCTTCCATATCATTCTCTAAAAAATCAGTAATCTATACATAACAAAAAATATTTTGCCCAAAATATTTATTTTATTTCAAAATGTTACTTTATTGTTAGTTGACAAATAAAAATTGTGTATATTTGTCGTGTACAACATGAATACCATACAATTTTCGTAAATATCTGGTTATTGTATGTTTCAAATTCTAATAGGATACGAAACAATTTTGTTTTTGTTAAATGAAACATTTTCATGTGAAAAAAATAAAAATAAACTTTCAGAAGCAGATAAAAATTATGTGAAATTACACTACCCTGAGATATCTGGAATTGACATTTCTGTGACTATTCTTTACACATGCCTTCAGGTGTGGATATTTATAGTATATGGATATAAGTTTTAAATAGCATCATATTACATATGCTCTTCTGATTTCCATTATGATCATTTATTTGACATACGAGGTATTTAGAAGTCTTATTTTTTCACTTTCAAAAATATTGGGTGTTTTAGTCATATTTTGTTATTGATTTCCAACAAAAATGCAATCTGGTCAGAAGACTTGGTATGTATGATAGTGATTGCTTTTATTAATACATTTGTTGAGGCTTGCCTAGTACATGGTCAATTTTATTAAATTTTTTAGGTATGCTTGAAAGGAATGTGCAGTCTCCAAACATTGGTGCATGTTGATTGTGTTAGGAGAAATTTGTAAAAATCTCCCATGATGATTCAAGATTTGTCTCTTTCTCCTTGTAGTTCTGACCAATTTTTGCTTTGTGAGCTTTAAGCCTCCTCTATTAGATACTAGCTTAAAATTTTTATGTCTTCCTAGAAAATAACCCTTTTATCATTACATATGACTGTCTTTAAACTTAGTAAAGTTTAGTTTAAACAAAAATATATTTTTTCTGATAGTAGTATAGCTATGTAATTTTTCTTTCAGTTAGTTTTGGCCTAATATTTAACTTTCATAATTTTATTTTAAACCTTTCTTTTTCCTTATGTTTTAAATATGGCTTTGATAAATGGCACAAATTTGGATTTGTACCAAACCTGACAATTTCTATTCTACTTATCTGGTGCATTTAGCCTATTTACATTTTTTTATTATTATAAATATTAATATAATTGGATTCCTCTCTACCATCTTATTCTGTGCTTTTTATTAATCATGATTTCCTAATGCTTTTTTCCTTTTTATTCATCTATTACATTAATTTTTTTACTTCACATTAAAAATTCTTGCACATTTAAAAATATTATCTGCCTTTTTATAATTAATTCATACTTTTTAATAAATTCTGGGTGCATGCTCTTTCTTGCTCGTGTGTGTTGGCAATATCTTAAATGTCTGGTTTGCCTTGTTCTGTGTCTTTTGATGAACAGACATTCTTAATTTCAATAAGATCCATTTCATTAATCATTTTCTTCATGATTATGCTTTTTTTGTGTTCCATTTAAGAAATATCTTCATTACCCAAGGTATTATCTTCAGAAGCTTTTGCTTTGCCTTTCACATTCAGACCTACGGTCCATCTGGAATTGACACTTACGTATTTGCAAAGCAGGAACTAAGATTCTTTTTTAACTTGTATTAATGTTATTTTGGTTATTTATTTGCCCCAATATTATCATGGAAAAGATCTTCCTTTATCCACTACCTTGAAGGCCCAACTTATTTTCAGAAATCAAAGTTTCTTATATGCCTAGCTCTGCTTCTAGACTCTCAATTCATTCCATCAGTTACTTTGTCCTTACACCATAGTTTAGTTAAAACAACAATCCTTTATTTAGTTCACAAGTTTGTGGATCAAACATTGGTGCTGGCTCTAGCGGAAGTTATTCTGGTCTTGAATGGGTTGTCAGTCTGCTAGGAAGCTCTTATGGGGTTTGCCTGGCTATTGGCTGGAGCAACAGCGGCAACACAGCTTACATTCCTCATAATCCAGCAAGCTATCCTGGGCTTTCACATGATATTAGCAAGAATCCAAGATGATAATGAGTAGAGATGCACAAGCGCTCTTAAGGCCTAGGCTGAGAACAGACACAATGTCCCTTCTCCCACATTCTGTTCACAAAACCTAACTCAGACTCAAAGAGCAGAAGAAAAGATTTCCATTTAAATGGGAAATGCTCCAAGTCAAATTACAAAAGGGCATGGATAAAGAGAAGGAAATAAATATAGCCATTTTCACAAATAATCCACAATAGCCCACTCTCTGGATATAATTGTTCACATCCTTTACATATTAAAAATACACTGAGTTCATCCTAATACCCCCTGAAAGTTTTGTTCTGTCCTAGCATCATAGATGATCTTGTGATTTACATCATGTCTAAATGCAGATTTTGAATGTAGCTCCTCTTAATCTAAAGATTTACAAACTAAAAAGACAGAATATCTGACCCACACACATCCAAAGTATAAAGCCAATATAGTCTTTATATGATGTTGACAATGTCCTAGCTCTGTGAGTCCAACTCATTCACTGTCCAGAATATTTTTCTTGTCAAAATGTATGCAACAGTATCAAAAAAGAAACAAGCAAGTCAAACTCAATAAAACTCTATTAGTTGCTTTTGTAATACTTTTGTTTACATCTGAATTTTTCCTGGCTATATTGTTTACTGCTATGTGAGTTGATAGAACTCAGTGTATTTGATAAGGCCTGGCCATTTCTATTAGAAGGATAACGGTCTATAAACTAGAGAGGTAACTACATCTTGCTGTGAAGTCCCCAACTTCCTTTGCAGACTACCGAAGATCATGAGAGCAGATATAGAAGGAAGTTCTTAGTACTAAGCTAGGGAGAGAAAATAAAACTTCAAAAATTGATATGGGTCCTAAATTTTTGGAGAATAGTATTGTTTATAAGGGCTTTGCTAGCCTTCAAAAACTCTTTTTTTTAACACCAATATTTGTTTAAAGAGGAAAGTAGAGATATAGCATAATAGCTCCATGGCTTAGTTGTTATGTTTAACAGAGGTGCTGTTGTTTTATGTTGGTTGTGGGTTTATTGATTCTTTTCAGTTACTATGGTTGTTCCCTGTAAGAATTTTAGAGTGATGAGAGATCAGAGTTATTTCCCAGTTACCCAATGAAAGCCTGTTCATCCTTTGCTTTTCTTTCATTGCTTCCCAACACAATATATTTTCTGGCAATGAGAGTAGTATTCTGTTGGAAAAAGAGGACAAAAGCAAGAAGAACTAATTTATCTTCAATAATTATTGGAAAGCAATTGGATAACAGAGTCAATAATTCTGTTAAATTTTCTGGGTCTCAACCTGGAATTTATTCTCTTGCAAAGCTTAAATTCAGGAGACTCTTTCAGCACCAAAATACTGTGCAGGAGGAAAAAACAAGTCATTCCTCTGCAGCAGCCATTCATTCTGCAGTGAATGCTTGCACTGGAATACAGTGAGTCTCTTTGGTTCCAGGATTACAAGGAGTTTGGCTAATGAGGATGGGACATCCTGGAGTTATAACAAACATTGATAACCTTGGAACAGTGATAACCAAAGTAATGGTAGATTTAAAAAATAAAAAACAGACATCAGCAAGATAGCCAACTAGGTTGCCCAGTGCTTCTCCTCCTCACACACAGCAAAACAAATAAACAATTGTATCTCAACTGGAGTGACCGAGGAAGTATACCAGAGGGCACCAATGGAGCAGCAAAATCCCTATGGACCATAGAAGCCCAGAATAGCACCGTAGAGAGGAGCAAAAGGCATGCTACCTCTTGCCACACTGTCCCCTGTGCCAGGATTGGAGTCAAATGGAATTTCTTATGGGGAAAAAGTAAGATAGAGACCCCAGCAGTTCCCAGTGCTGCCACAGACACAAGCAATCATTGGTACAGTGGAGTCTCCCAGTCATCACAGGCCCAAATCCAGTTTGGAGAGTTGCGGGAAGTCTGCACAGCTGCACTGCCTCGGAGTAGGAGTCCATATTGCGCACACCCACACACGACCTCCGCTGCTCCTGTGCAGTGCCATCTTGCAATCAGACCCAGGGCTGCAGTGTGTCCTACCCTGAAGACCAGTAGCCCCAACTCCCTTCAGGCCTGAGGCCCCGCCCTAATTCCAGCACATTCATGTTGGTGCCTTCAGCACCACAACCCTGGCTTCCTGGAGCCTAGGCCCAACAGAACAACTGAGATGCCAAAATCTGAATACACATGGCACCCCAGCCCCCCAGTGAATCAGGTGGACCTACACAGTGAAAAAGCCACCTTACAGCTGGCCTGCCCACCACACCTGTGCACACGTGCACACCATAGCTGGCCAGCCTGCTAAGCCCATGTGCATCCCCCCCCCAGGGCCCAACAGTCAGTCTTCTGGTGGCCTTGCCTCCTGGGACAGCCAGCTTCTGTGCACACCCAGCCTGACAGCCAGCCCAGCAGAGGCCTGTCCCAGCAAAATCCCACTACCACTGCCACACACTCCTTCAGATGTTTCGTCAATTCCTGAGTCTTACCCTAAGTTCACTCAGAAAATCACAACATAAAACAAGAGTGTGTGGGGGACAATTATTTTATTTTGTGAAGTAAGCCAAGGAACTG
Source organism: Cheirogaleus major (assembly GCA_963574435.1). Taxonomy (NCBI): domain Eukaryota; kingdom Metazoa; phylum Chordata; class Mammalia; order Primates; family Cheirogaleidae; genus Cheirogaleus; species Cheirogaleus major. The sequence goes on from CAUYPO010148232.1 coordinate 10,250, forward strand.
AAGAGGGGGACTGAAAATAAAAGAAAAGAAAATGTGGAAATGAATCCAAAGTTACGCTGGAGACCTGACCACCACTTTGGGTATCTAGGCCTAAACTTCAATAGGGAAAACTGTGAGGAGCTTTTGTGAAATGCACCTCAAATCCCTCACCTAACTGGTCAAGAGCTGCTCATGAAATAATAATTCCTTCATACTTCAAGTATTTTACATGCATCTGAATGGTGGAGTGAGTTTCTGCAAAAATTCCATGCAGTAGCATTAAAGAAGTCCTAGAACAGAAAACAGCTATTTGCTAAACCAGAGGTGAGGTGTTGTCTTATTACACCACTGCACAACTGTTTGTTGCATCAGTGGTTAGAATGATAAGGTGGGCCAAAACGATGTGAGTACATGAGAGGTACCTTTATAATCCACCTATTTTAGCTCTCAAATCCACTCATGTTCTACACTGAAACCATTCTTCCAGAGCCTTTAAAGTGGTTGCTGGCCAGAATATCTGAAAAAGATGAAATACGCAAGAGTTGGTGGAACAAGCTCCAGTCCTCAATATTGCAAATAGTCTTGAGAACATATCGATATTTATCATTTAACTATTCCATGACTCATTCTGAATTGATAAGCCCTTAAATAAAATTTGCTTGCCTGGTGGAGTGACCTAGACCTTCAACCCTGAAGAGTTTTCAGGTGCTTTACCCTTGTTGGCCTGTTACTGCTACCATTTTCGATGTGTAATTTATCATTGAGTTTGAAGGCATCAAAAGATGACCTGGTGATTTTCTGGATTTCAGATATATTCCTTCCCGTCCTCGTTTATGTAGATCTTACAGTCCTAGATGCTCACTGAGATACAATGAGAGGGCTTATTAAAATTAGGATGAATTTCTCCCACCAATGGTAATTCCTTTCTTTACTAATTCAGTAGCATGAGGAGTCAAAGAATGTGTCAGTCACAGCTTCAGGGTCCATAGATCCCTTACTGTATCTCCTGGGGAAAGCATTACTCCACCTGCCCCGAGAATGAAGACTTTTAATCAAGAATAGTTTTAGATTCCATAGATGAGAAACACAAATTCAACAAGTAGGTCACTGGGAGAGATCATGAGAGAGTCTTAGTTCTATTTCCACACTTAGTTCTCAAACCCATGTAGTCTAGTTATTGGGCACATAGTAGCACAACATGTTGGTTATTAGTTCAATGCATAAACTGCATCCTTGTGAACAAATCCTATATTTTGTATAGCGTGATACTCAAGCCAGTACTTAATTGAGCTTTTAATAAGCCACTCTATTATCACATTAAGTAAGTTGTTTCCACATGATATACTATATGGCAGCAGGAGTGGATCACATGAATGGTTACACATCCATAGTCATACCTCCTTTATGAGAAAAAACACTTCTGCGTTCTAAGGCAATGTTTTACATATCTGTTGTTGGTAAATTAGGCATTCAAAACCCTTAAAGGATAGTGTTGTCAGGCAGAGGAACTGCATGCATAGAATGAAAACTTATATCTGAAATGGGATATGAGCTGACAATTCCATGGTTGCATGGTCTGGTGTAATCAACCTGCCTGTAAGTGGCTACCTGGCCTTTCTAAGGGAAAATGTCAAATCAAGGGCTTGGTGTGCTGATCTTTGCTGGCAAGAAAACAGTCAGAAATAATCCGCCTTAGTGAGGGGCAGTTTATATGCCAGCCATGATCACTACCCTGTTCACAGGCTCACTGTGTAAGTACTAGGATAACCAAAGACAGAGACTGACTAACATCCACAAGATAAGCCACCTTATGTAGCTGGTATTTAGTGACTCCTCTGAGCTAGATGCTGGGGGGACAAGGAGACACAAAGATTCTCAATATATTCTGCCTACTAAGAAGATTTCCCTTCATAACCTTTCTTCAAGGCCACCCCAAGAAGATTTTAATTCAGTGGTGACTCCCTCTTGCCTGGCATTGACATATTGAGTTCTCTCGGTTGTTGCAGGAAACTTCAAAGAAACCATAAATGTTTTTTGAGACAGGGGACATAGGAATTTGAAGCACCTGTTCAGGCAATTGACTTGTGCCTCCTGAATCTGCTTGAACATTTCTATTGTAAATGGATTCCTGCTCCACCTGCCTGACATTATGACCTCAGAAGATCTATTAACACCCTGAACATGATGGACACTTCACATTGCATAGTCATGTAAGTTTCCTTCCTCAGACTTTCAATCTATTCTAGGACACAGTAGCACAAAATGAGCTAATTTTAAACAATAAGTAATCCTCTACCCTCAAAATATTATTTTCCCCAGAATCTTAAGGGTCTGCCCTGTGACTTTCCTATAGGGATTTTCCAAAGACTGTGTAGTATCCCCAATGGTTATCTCTGGCACCATTGAATCTGTTGGGCCATATAATGTAATGGACAGGTTCGCTAGAAGCAGAGACTAAACAGAGATTCTTTTTCATAGAATGTAAAATGCTATATCCAGTTAATATTATAGGAAAAGAGAAATAAGAATAGAATGAGAAAAATTTACATGACATGGAGATCTGAGAGACTAAGCATTGTCAGCTTGGAGATACAGTGTCAAGGTAGGGTAGTTTGAGAATAGATAACATTCAAGTTTCTTAAAAAGTAAGAAAAATGAACTGGCAAAGATAAATTAATGACGTAGGAAAAAAATGTTATTAAGTATAACCAGGTCTGTAAGGATGAAGAAGGAGATGGATTTAAGGAAATAGATGAAAAAGCAAGCTATGCTGAGAGACACTTATTTTTAAGAATTGGAGGAAAATCTGTCAGCTGGATGTAAGTACAAACAAGTCTCCTAGGAAGACAACAGGTTATATAAAATGGAGTATATAAGGAGTCCTTGAAGTAATTAAGGGGATTGAAAGTCATCAACCCCAAAAGAATGCTTTGCATGAGAAAAGTCTATTTATTTGTGAAAATAGTCATACTATCTCAGCCATGCTATATCCAGTAGATCTAGAAAATGTTTGTATATAAAAATATATTCACAAAATAAGTCTCATGGGTAAAATTAACTTTGCCACTAAAAAGTCCATATGGGAACATAAAACATGATTTTCTAAGTAAATCTTTCCCAAAGGGTTCTACTTTGATAGAAAATAAAGAGTCAGACCATGGTGTGTCGTGGAGCCTATAACTTTCAAGATCAGTCTTGCAAAATAATATTTTTTCTCTAGTTAAATACTATGGTAGATAAGGGGAGTGTTGTTGATGCCAAGAAGCATTATAATTGTATGTTGGAAGATCTATGATCACATGGAAGACAGACAGGGGCTGGAATGAAGTCCTGTTCTTCATTTCTGTTTCTTACTGCAGAGATCACAGCAAAAAGATGCCCGCTACAACCTCAGCCATTGCTGCAGAAATGGATTCTTTTTCGGCTCTTAGAAGGCCTAACTAAATTCTTTCTTTCTTAAACTTTTTCTTTAGATCACATACCTGATTACATACCATTCTTTAGTCTTATCTTGTAATCCCTTCTGTAGAGGATGGGAGGCTTCCTTGTTTGCCCACAAACAGTTGAACATCTTTGTCCATTAAGGCAGAAGACATATATATCAAATTATTAATATATGCAATAAAGGGCAATGCAAACAGGTTGTAACAATCATTTCTTTGTATTAGCAAATGGAAATTTTAGTTACTAAAGACAGAAGTTCCCCCACACCCCCCTTTACCTAGTGTGTGACTGTTTGACACTTGGTGTCAGTGAATCAGGTGGTTTACTGACCTGATTACAATGTTAGCCCATCAATTAATTAGACCATTTTTTCCTTTACTCAGGTGGATTGTTTATGATGGAGAAAAGTGTTAGCAGCTAATGTAGAACAAATATGTTGGCAGGTTAAATATTTGATTCTCCAGTAAAACTCCCTCTTCTGTTGTTACGGTGGTGTATAACAATCAACAATTTAGTTGGGGACTCAGGGAGCTTCTCCTAACTTAATAAGAATGATACATTGCTGTTCAAGTCACACACTTAGTCCCCAGCCTTCATGCCTGGGGTTTTCTAGAGCACAATATCATATCATCCTCTGTACCCCCACACACCCAAAGCAGGAGTTAATTCACACTGGACACAGAAACAGCTTCCTACAACTTGCTATTTGGAAGTAGCAAGTAATCAGGTAGTAAGTAGAGTTAACGCTGTCCTAGAGTTAGCGCTTCATTGTGGCCCCTTGCCATGGAGTGCTGTGAGTCTGAGATATGGCACCCTGACCAAAAGGGATTATGCCAACAGACATTTTGCAGAAATAATGACTTAATGGGTGCCTGCCACATTTCCCTCTGCCTGGTGATACCCTCACAAAGGCCATTTAGAAAGGATTCAGTGGCTTGCGAGATACAAAATTGAGATCTAAAATATCCAAAGATGAGCAAATGTCACTTTTTTCTCCTCTGGAGCATTTCTAATCACAATTTTGTTACTGTAGTCTCGATTCTGAATGAGATAAACCTATCTGGAACTCTAAAAATGGCATATTCTGAGGTACTTTTCTGTCTTGCAAGGTTCCCAAAGGAAATCTTACAAGAACGAGGTTTGATTTGAATGATTCGCAGCTTATCAGAACCAGTATCTCCACAAATGGGGGGATTGTTTTTTTAATCCTGGAAGATACCAGATTGACAGTGTTTATGGCTGGGCCTTTGATTTGGGATTAGACTCGTGGTAAGAGAGAGACTAAAGTGTCAGTGAGTTTGCCGGCCTCTGCTTTCCATGAAGCGTTGGAAAGCCAAGCTCTCAATTTGAGCTGAGAAGGACAGTGTCCAGATTCAACTCTGATCACCTTCCTGAAGGCCATGGAGTCTTGCTAATTGGGATAATTAGAGCAGAGCCAAAATCTCTGCCACCTGGGCAGCAACATTTCCAATGGTTTAACTAAAAACTGGAAGGAAGTCACCAGTTCTGTAGTGTGTCCTGCACTTCACCATTTCTAAAACTGAACCATTCTACTGTTCTCTTTTTGGGCTTATTACTTATGGGCCATTTTCCAGAATAAAATATGAGGCATCAAAGGAGGGGAAAATAATCTTGTTTCTTTCCCTGTTTCAAGTATCAAATTAAGACTTAATTTCACCATTTCTGAAACAAATGAGTGTCATACTTATACCTATTTTTCACTGTTTATTCCTTTTTAAAAAAAACCCAGAAATTTATTCTATCACAATTCTTGAGGCTAGAAGTCCAAAATCAAGGTGTCAGCAGACCATGCTCCCTCTGAGACTCTGAGTAGACTCCTTTTTGCCTCTTTCTAGCTTCCTGTGGTGGCCAGCAATCTTTAGGCTTGCAGCTGTGTTAACTCTAATCTCTGCCCCCGTCATCACATGGAGTTCTCCCTTGTGTCTTCACATCATCTTCCCATGAGGACACCAGTGACATTGGACTAAGGGCTCACCTCCTCCAGTATGACCTCATCTTAACCAACAACCCTATTTCCAAAGAAACTCATATTCTGAGGAACAGGGGTGAGGAATTCAACATATTTGGGTGGGGGACACAATTCAGTGCAATAACAGGGAAATAATGCAAATGTACAAATGTGAGGGCAGTCAGTGTTCCTCAGCGCCCTCCCCACCCCTTCGCCCCTTCTCCAGCTTCTGTGTGTTTTTGCTTCAAATGGCCGGCAGGTGCTCCACCTACGTGAGCAGAGCTCTCTGCCTGAGAGTTTACATCCCCCAAAGCAGACCTCAGCCCCTTTCCCCTGAAGGAATAGTCTCAGGTATAATTTTTACGGTTTTTTTGTTTATTTTGATTATTGTTTGCTTCCCATTGGATGCTGTATTGTGCATATTTCTTTTCTTTTTTAAAAAATTTATTTTTATTGTAGTAATACAACTTACCGTGAATCTACAATACAATATTGTTGACTGTAGGTACGATGTTTTGCAGCAGTTCTTCAGAGTTTATTCCACTTGCTTAACCTAAACTTTATGCCCTGTTACTCCATTCTCCCAGTTCCTAGTAACCACCATTCCACTCTTGGATTCTATGAATTTGACTAATTTTGGTACCCCATATAGGTGTAATCATGTGGTATTTGTCTTTCTGTGACTGGCTTATTTCACTTAGCATAATGTCCTCAAGATTCATCCATGTTGTTACATATTGCAAACAAAATATCCTTCTGTTATAGGCTGAATAGTATTCCATTGTATGTATATACCACATTTTCTTATTTATTCATCTGCCCATGGATGTTTAAGGTTGTTTCAAAGTCTTGACTACTGTAAATAGTGTTTCAATGAACATGGGAATGTTGATATATCTTCAGGACCCTGATTTCAATTCTTTTGGATGAAATACTCAGAAAGGAGATTGCTGAATCTTATGTTAGTTCTATTTTTAATTGTTTGAGGAACCTCCATACTGTCTTCCATAGAGACTGCACCATTTTGCATTCCTACCGACAGTGTGCAAGGGTTCCAATTTCTCCACATTCTCACCAGCACTTGTGTTTTTTTTTTGTTTTTTTTTTTAATAATAGCCATCCTGACATGTGTGAGGTGATATCTCATCGTGGTTTTGATTCACATTTCCCTGGTGACTGGTAATGTTGAGCATATTTCCATATGCCTGCTTACCATTTATACATCTTCTTTGGAGAAATGTCTATTCAAGTTCTTAGCCCATTTTTTAATCAGGTTATTAGGGTTTTTACCACTGAGTAGAAGGAGTTCCTTATATGTTTTGAACATTAACCCATTATCAGATATATAGCTTGCAAATATATTCTCCCATTTTGTAAATTGTCTTTTCACTATGCTAATTATTTCCTTTCTGTGCAGAAACTTTGTTTTTAGGGTCAATTGACATTTTTTAAATTTTTATTTTTGTAATTATAAATTGGCAAATTATAGTTGTGTATATATATAACATTATGTACAAATTGTATTTGTATATATCTGACAATGTGATGTTATGGCAAAGCTTTTAATTTTTGTATAGTTCCACTTGTTTATTTTTGTTTTTGTTGCCCGTACTTTTGGTGTAATATCTATGAAATCATTGCCAAGATCAACGTTATTAAGCTTCTCCCCTATGTTTTATTCTAGAAGTTTTACAGTTTTAGGTCTTACATTTAAGTCTTTTATCCATTTTGAATTGATTTTTATATGTAGTGTAACATAAGGATCCAATTTTACACTTTCACATATGGATATTCAGTTTTCTCAACACCATTTGTTAAAGAGACCATAATTTTCTTGTTGTGTATTTTTGGCACCCTTGTCAAAGAGCAGTTGACCATATATGTATGGATTTATTTCTGGGCCTTGTATTCTGTTACACTGGTTTTTATGCCAGAACCATCCTGTTTTAATTACTTGAGCTTTGTAAAACATTTTGAAATCAGAAAATGTGACGCTTCCAGCTTTGTTCTTCTTTCCCAAGATTGACTTGGCTATTTATGGTCTTTTCTAATTCTATATAAATTGTAGAATTGTTTTCTATTTCTGTGAAAAATCCCATTGGAATTTTGATAGAGATTACAGCAAATCTATAGATTACTTTAGGTAATATGGACATTTAACAATATTAAGTCTACCAATCCTGAACACAGGATGTCTTTTCATTTGTTTGTATCTTTAATTTCTTTCATCAATGTTTTGTAGTTTTCAGTATAGAAGCCTTTCACATTCTTAGTTCAGTTTATTCCTAAATATTTTATTCCTCTTGGTGGTATTGTAAATGAGATTGTTTTCCTAATTTCCTTTTCAGATAATTCATTGTTAATGTATAGAAATGCAACTGATTTTGTTATGTTGATTTTGTATGCTGCAACTTTACTGAACTGGTTTATTAGTTCTAAAGTTTCTTGATAAATTCTTTAGGGTTTTCCACAAACGAGACTATGTCATAAGCAAATGGAGAAAATTTTATGTCTCCCTTTCTGATTTGAATGCTTTTTATTTCCTTGTCTAGTTGCTGTAGCTAGGAGTTCCAGTATTATGTTGAATTGAAGTGGCAAGAGTGAACATTTTTGCCTGGTTCCTGATCTTATAGGAACAGGTTTCAGTTTTTCACCACTGAGTGTGATATTAGCTATTATCTTTTCATAATTACATTTATTATGTTGAGGTAATTTTCTTCTCTACCTAGATTGTTAAGTTTTTATCACAAAGGGGTGCTCAATTTTCTCAAATTCTTTTCTGAATCTACGATCATATGATTTTTATTCTTTATTCTGTTAATGTATTAAAACACAGTTGAGTATATTGTTTAATGTCTACATATTTGTGAATTTTCCAGTTTTCCTTCAGCTATTAATTTCTAGTTTCACTCCATGTGGTCAGAAAAAAAACTTGGTATGATTTCAGTCTTCTTAAATATGTTAAGACTTGTTTTATGACATGACATGTAATCTATCCTGGAGAAATTTCCATGTGCTCTTGAGAAAATATGTATTCTGCTATTGGATAAAATGTTCTGTATATGTCTGTTAGGTCCATTAGGCCAATAGTGTTGGTCAAGTCCTCTGTTTTCTTATTGATCTTCTGTCTGGATGTTTTATCCATTATCAAAACTGAAGTATTGAAGTCTCCCACCATTATAGTTCTACTTCTCCCCTCGGTTCTGTCAATCTATGCTTTATATATTTAAGTTCTCTGATCTTGGGTACATATATACTTACAATTGCTATATCCTCTTGATAAATGTATACCTTTGTCATTATATAATGTCCTTAGTTGCCCCTTGTGACAGTTTTTGACTTACAGTCTATTTTGCCTGATATAAATAAATGCACCTCTGTTCTCTTTTGTTAGCATTTGCATGAAATATCTTTTTCATTCTTTTGCTTTGAAATTATGTATGTCCTTAAATCTAAAATGATTTTCTTATAGATAGCATATAATTGGCTATATATATATATATATATATACACTCTATCTTTTTTTGTTTAGGGACTTTAATCCACTGACATTTTAAGTAAGTATTGATAGGGAAAGGTTTGTTATTAATACTGCCATTGTGTTAGTTGTTTTCTATTAGTTTTACAGTTTATTTGTCCATCTTTTCTTCTCTTGCCAACTTCCCCTGTGCTGTTGATTTTTTTGTATTGATATGCTTTGATTCTATTCTCTCTTTTGTATAACTTCTACAAGTATTTGTGTGTGTGTGTGTGCTTGGGGCTTACATATAATATCTTGAACTTATGACAGTCTATTTTAAGCTGAATAGCTTACATTCAATCACATTTAAGAACTCTACACTTTACCCTTTCCTCCTCACACACACACTTTATGTTATTGTTGTCACAATTTGTATGTCTTTGAACATTTTTTAGATATAGCTATGTTTAATGCTTTTGCCTTTCATATTAGAATTAAAGGTAATTTACATACCACCATTACAATAATATAGTAGTCTTTATTTGCCTATATATTTACCTTTACTAATTAATGAGTTTCATACTTTCTTATGCTATTGTATTGCTGTTTAGTGTCCTTTCATTTTAACTTGAAGAACTCCCGTTAGCATTTTTGTAAGGCAGATCTAGTGGTGACGAACCTCAGTTTTTATTTGTCTGGGAAAGTCTTTATCTCATATTCATTTTTGAAGTACAATATTGCTGGATACGGTATTCTTGGTTGACAGTGGTTTTCTCTCAGCATTTTGAGTATATCAAGTCACTCTTTTCTGGTCAGCAAAGTTTTTGCAAAAAAAAATGTTTTGATAGTTTCATGAAGTTTTTCTTATATGTGACAAGTTATTGTTTTTTCTTGCTGTTTTCAAAATTTTCTCTTTGTCTTTGACTTTTGACAATTTGATTACAATCTGTCTCAGTGTGGATTCTTTCAGTTCATCTTATTTAGTGTATCTAAGCCATCTTGGATCTATATGTCCATTTCCTTCCCTCGATTTGGGAAGGTTTTATCCATTATTTCTTTGAATAAGCTTTCTAGTCTTTTCTCTTTCTCCCTTAGCTTCCAGGACCTATCTAACATGTATATTGGTCAGCTTGATGGTGTCCCGTATATCCAATAAAGTTTCTTTGGTATTTTTTATTCTTTTTTCTCCTGACAGAATCATTTCCAGTGATCTATCTTCGAGTTTACTGATCCTTTCTTATGCGTGATCTAGTCTGCCATTGAGCCCCTCTAGCAAATTTTTCAGTTCAGTTATTGTGTTCTTCACCTCCATGATTTCTGTTTGGCACTTTTTCATATTTATCTCTTTGTTGAGATTCTCACTTTGTTCATATGTTGTTCTCTTGATTTTGCTGAGCATCTTTGTGACAGTTATTTTGAATTCTGTGTCAGACAAATCATATATTCTGTTTTATTAGGGTTTGTTTCTAGAGATTTACATTGTTCCTTTGTTTGTAACACCTTTGCCTGATTCTTCATTTCCTCTTACTCTTTGTCTGACTCTTTGGTGTCTGTGTGTTAGACAAAACAAACATCTCTTCCATTCTTCATGGACTGGACTCATTTAGAAGATGACCTCAACAATCAGTTCAGCCAGAAATTCTGGGTCTTCTATCAACTCATTCCCTCCCAAGAGATAAGCAGGTTACTGTGGTTTTTGTCTGGTAACTTTGTATTGAGCCAGAGGAGGGAAACAATGACTTCTACTAATTCCAACCACTGTTTCTGTTCTCCTCTAGGTGGCTAGGCTGCACTATACCCATCAGAACTCCAAGACTAGCAAGCCAGATATCAATTCTTTGGGCAGCCCCAGAGAAGCTGAAATTTTGAGCACATGAACAAATCCCTTCTCAGCCCTGGGAGAAGCTAGGAGCTAGGTAATCTCTTTTTGACTGCATGGTGCTGTGCCAGAGGTAGTTATTCTGGTGACAGGATGTCTCAAATCTCTCTAGCAGCTTCTGTGAGTCGAGTGTCATATTTTCCTCAGAGCAGGAGCCTTTCGATTCGTTTATGGATTTCTCACAAAGGGAATTTGCTCCTGTTGCTGAATCGGTGTGTTTATGGACACCCATCAGATCTCACTGTTCATTATTTCCACCACTCACAAGAACTAGAAAACTGCTAATTGCATAGTATGTTCCAAATAAGAATGGCATGAAACAGAATTTCTAAGAGAGTGGAGACATGGTTTATCAGAAATACAGAGCTTCTGGTAAGGTGGCTAATTAGTTTTCAGTAATGGTTTTGAGAACAGCCCCTAACAGCATTCAAAGTAAATGGGATATCAAATTTTACCAGGAAAAAAATAGTGCTCTTGAAACATTTTTTATACTCTTGAGAAAATTAATTAAAAATCTCCTCACTTCAAGCAAGTTCAAAAAATAGATATTCTCTTTACTGATAGAAACATGACTTATCAGAGCATGGGGATATTTCCAATAGTGCTTTTTATCTTATCTTATCAAGGTTATACCTTATACACTGCTGGATATGTTGTGCTATGTTTTCAGGTGCCTTGGTTAGGGTATCTTCTCCCTTATCCTCTTCACCCTGCCAGTTTAAAAACAAAAAGAAAGCAAACAAAAAATGTTTTTCTCACCCAATTGACTGAATATTAAATTTTTCTTCATAGGACATCAACAATTTATTTTTCATTTAAAAGAATAACTAGTCCAGTATCTTTGAAAGGTAGACATCAGCTCTTACCCAAGAATTGATTTTAATAGCTAGATGGCCACCTGGTATAACAATAACCATTTTGAAAGCACAGATGCTATAGTGTAGAAAAAATGAGAAATAAATAGGAAGTTAAAGAACATTTAAGAAATATTTTGGGCATCCCACAAAGTAGCCCAGGATCTGGCTTGAGATTGGCTTAATGGAGAAGTTAGAGCTAGACTCTACAGCCAGATATACCTTGGTTCAAGTCCCATCTTTGCTGTACTGATCCATAAAGTTTTGGGCAAATCATTTAACTTCTCTAAGCCTCATTTTCATCTTCTCCAGATTGCGTGTCAGCTACCTGGTCATTAATGGGGATTTTAGTAAATGATACCATTTGTAGGTACAAGACTCTGTAAGAGCCCCATAGTAGAGACACAGAGAAATACTTGGATGAGAGACACAGAGATAAATGATGTTGACTATTCATTAGAAAATAGCATCAGAAAACAAAACAACTAAACGTGTAAACAGTTTTTCCTTAAAATTCCTTGAAAACATTTTGAGTGATTAATATGTTACATTGGTTAAAATATTGTACTCTTTCAGAAAGGCATTATGGTGAGGGTATGTTTAGCCCAGGTCGCCCAGTGCAGTGGTGTATTATAGGTCTCTTTGCTCCTGGACAGCTTGACCAAGTTGGCCTTAAACTTTTCCTCAGCTTGACTAAACTTTACACAGGCTTCTTTCTGACTCTAGGCCCTGACCTCTCTTTTCTTAGAATATTTACTTTAGAAAACTTGTAATTGTAATTCTCTCTCTACCCCCTTGAAATGTACATACATCTTCTCTCAGCCTCTTGCAAGTTCTACAGCCCAGGAAATGTTTTCTCAAGGACCTGGGAACCATCTTTTTGAAATGTCAACATCAAAGGAGATAGTCCCCTACCTCCCAGTGTGTGTGAGAGGTAGGAGTTTAACTTCAACCGGTGCCAATTAGCAAACACAGGTGGCCTAGTCACACACACACACACACACACGCACACATATACAAAAAGACTGCAAACTCAGGAATAACTAAGTGTTCTTGACAAATCTCATTGATTAACCTCTCCTTTGATGTCCTCCAGTACTCTTCCACTAGCTCACCTCCAGGGCATACAATCCCTCTTTGCTCTTGTTTCAGTGGAGCTGAGGATCCAGATTCAGACTGTGCCCTCTCCTTATTACTGTCAAAAATGTTGGAATAAAATCACCTTCTGCCTGTTCATCTTGACCGATGTGATTTTTTTTTTCTTTTACAAACTCCACTATTATTCTGGACCCTCCCTTTTGGCCATGAGTGCAATAAACATCTAGTCTGTGCAGTTTCCAAAACCATCAAGAGGTAAAGAATTGCAGGATGATAAAACTTCCAGGAGAGGAAAGATTCAACAAAGTCCACCTATACTAGGAGCCCTTTACAATCTGATACAAAATATCCACCCCCAAATATCTTTCTCTTGTGAGTCTACCTCTTGACCTATAAGGGGTAAATTCGTGAAGCAAAGTGTGCCAGTAATCACCTCCTATTTGTTCACATCCATCTCCTCATATGAATGGCCTTTTGAAAAGAATGACCTTTGCTACCTCTCCCATCAACAGGGGCAATCTTTTTCTCTACTCTTGAATCTAAGCTTTGTCTTATGTTTTCTTTTGGTCAATGGGACATTAGCCAACATGCTAGAAGCAGAGGCTTTAAGAATGTGCATTGGGGTTTGCCCTCTCTTGCTCCTGGAACCTCTATTACCACAAATAACAAAGAACCACACCGAGAGATCACAGCTTCCCCAGATGAGTTTCTAAACATGTGCGTGAGGCCATCCTTGCTTCAGCTAATCTACCGCAGCCCAGAAAATCCAGCCAACCAATAGAATCATGATAAATAATAAATATATACTGTTTTAAATATCTGAGTTGTACTTTTTAACATTAAAAATGCTGATGCCATCAGAATATTACATTTACTAAGAAACCATGATGAGTTCCCAAACAAAAGAAATGATGAAAAATTAACTAGAGAAGGAAGAATTCCCAAGAAAACATTCTTTCATAATGGTGAGTCTCAAATCTGAAATGTTAGCTGGAACTTAAAAGAAGTTTTTAAGGTAATTCAGAGACTCATGGAAAATCAATCTTTCTGTGGGACTAAAAATATCTCAGCTTTGAACACTTTTTTCATTCTTATTAGACTTGAAAGCGTGCCCATTGATCTGGCAAGAGCAATTTGCTAATAATTAGGCTGGCAAGGGAGGCTTAGAATTGTTACCAACTGGGTGAGTAAGGGACCCTTTAATTCTCAGAAAAGACTGTCCTAACAAGAAAGGAAAGATGAAGAGACAGGAGCAACTACAAATGCCTGTGTTCACTAAAAATCAAGTGAGATTGAACTCTCTCATAGAAAACTAACTTCCAAGCCAAGAGTTGCCCCATTCTTTGCCATCCGCAAAGAAGAAACATCTTCAAGTCAATTTATCATCCAAAGATAGCTTCCAATACTTTTATATTCCTTTTACAAGGCAACAAAGCACTCACATTTTTTTCTTTTTCTTTTCTTTTCTTTTCTTTTCTTTTCTTTTCTTTTCTTTTCTTTTCTCTTTTCTCTTTCTTTCTTTCTTTCTTTCTTTCTTTCTTTCTTTCTTTCTTTCTTTCTTTCTTTCTTTCTTTCTTTCTTTCTTTCTTTTTCTTTTTTGCCTTCCATGAGTATGAATATGCACTAGCCAGCCTCTCCCATTAGACCTGACATTCCTTGATGGCAGAATCTGTGTTTAATTCATCTTTTTATCTCCCATAACACAAGGCACAAAGAAGGTGCTCGATTATTGTTGGTAACATAAATGAATGGAAGAGGGCAGGCTCTTTGCAGTGCAGGGACTAATATCCAGCTGACTCTGTCCCCAAGGCCTGAACAGGGAGCTTGGAAAAAAAAGAAAAAATGACCACTTTTTTTTTTGTTTGCATGAAATAAGATTTACATTACAAAAAAACCATATAATTCATGAAAATGTGTCATTTTTCATGAGGGTGCCTGAAATTCTACCAGAAATCATGACACATGACACATCTGTAATGTGTTTTCCTTTGAGTGAATTCTATATAGTATTTGTCATTTGCATCCCTTCCTTTTGCTTGGGAGGTCAGAAGGCCTGAGCAAAGACAGACTTTGCAGGGTACCAGAAAAAAAATCTCCTCCCCAGAAAGTACATGCCAGACAAGTGGCATTTGGAGGTAAATCTTTTTTAGAAATTCAAACTAATTAAAAATAGCATTGTTTTGCATTCAACTGGTTAATATAATAAGATTATTTTTACTGTTTTAGTTGCTCATATCCCAAAAAAGAACAAAAACCTATCCTTTCCCTGATAAAATATTTATTGTTTTATATTTTAAAAGAAAGAACCAAATCAATTTTATTTTGAAAGGCACATTAAAAATGTAAGCACAAAGCACAGGGCACATTTCACAGAAGATTGGAACTGCTAACAGTTTTTTTTTTTTTTTTCATCTACCAGAAGAAATCAAATGAAGCCAGTTTGCCTCTGGGGTTTTAAACATCATTACAATTCATCTTAATAATGAAGTTAAAATTAACTGAAAGAAGACAAAATGGGGGAAAAAAACCCTTCACATTGCTAACATGGGTTTATTCATGGGAAAATGGATAAAAGTAATATCCTTTGGGCATAGTTAAGAAAAAATCAAAATAATCAAAATATAGGTGACCCATGATTGAAGCAACACTTCAATCGGTCATTTTGTGTTTATGGAAGCATAAACTTATGCATAAACACATACTTTATGCCCATATATAAACATATGTTTGGAATACACACATATATACACTATAAAAAATAAATGCAACCACCAAGACATCTTTAACATTTTATTTGAAAATATCACAAACAAAACAATCTGCTTACCATGGAGTTGTTTGTCTGATATCACATATAACTAACTGCAAGAGCTCAGTTCTGCTTCAGGTGGGCTTCCCAGATTGTCTCTGTGGATCTTTCTGGTGAGGAATGAAGACTGATAAAAAGGTCAGAGGACAGCTCCACTCCATGGGGCCCCAAAAATGTCTCCTGGAGCATTCTTGCTTAGACTTTTATTCTTCCTCTCTAAGAGAAAGAACAAAACAGGCAGAATGCTCCTTGGAAAAGGACAGGGGATTTTTTTTAACCAATTAAACCCTTTTCAGAACACTAAAGCTGTCACATTGGCAATATAATGATGGGAACAGTAATGAACAGCAGAGCCCAGTCACACAATAGACAATGCTGTGTTTGCTGGGCTATCAGGTGGGAACACTGCTTATTCATTCACACGCTTCTACAGTAAAGTCTAGAATTCAATCATCTCGTTTCAAACCAGTAAATCATTTTGGTTTTGATTTTTTAAAAAAATGCACATTTCCAGAGAAGGGATGCCAAGATGCAAGGTATAGGACTGAAACTGTTGATTATTTTTATTTTTATTTTTGTGGAGAGTGAGAGAGATCATTGGTGCATTATCTTGATCTTTTTTTCAATGTTTTGGAGAAACCAAATATGAGTATCCATTCTTAACATGGAAGGATCATTCTCTCTCTCTCTCTCTCTCTCTCTCTCTCTGAATCTATAACCATCACTGCTAATTAATCAATTCCTACTCTTTCACTTTCATCTGTTTATTCTGATTTCTTTACATATTTAGCATTTTAAATGTATACTATTTGTAGAATGATAGTAAGGTATCAAAACGTCATAACTAGCATAGTGTCTGTGTTCCAAGATTTTACCATCAGTAACCTGGTCCCATGGTTAATTTCAAGTATGGTTTGAGGAAACACTCAAAAAACTACACCAGCCTGCATAGCTTGGTAGTACGTGCATAGAAATCTTCCTCACAAAACATATAGCCACATAAAACTAGAGATGACTTAGGTGGAGCAAATTAACATAATTGAGGGACTTTACATCTAAGGAAAGATGAAAATAATGTAATACATTTCCATTGAAAAGATAAAGAACCATAGTGATGAGCAGTACAGAATATAGTAGGTGGTGGAATCCTATAGAATCGGAATTCTAATATTGATATACAACGATTTGTGTGCCACTCCCAAGTTAAGAACAAATTTAAAGGGCACTTCAAATCACATAATTGGTAGCCTTATGGAACAGAATATATTTATTATGTTCACATGTAAGAGGCAGTTGAACATAGTGGTTAGATGCATAGGCTCTGAAATCACACCACTTAGATTCAGGTTCCAGTTCTTTGCTTGCCAGTTATGTAAACTGGAACAAATTTATAATGCTTCTTGACATCGATTTCATTTATAAAATGGACAGAATTCCATCCATTAGGATGCAATCAGGAAACAGGAATTACACAATAATTTGAATTTGGAAAGTTTAAAATACAGAATTAACTATGGTAAAGGATTGAAGTAAGGAACAATTGGCTAACAAAAAGCATAAGAACTCTAACAAATATAGGAATATCAAATATAATAAAAGCCTTAGGGCTGAGATTGAGCACCCAAGGAAGCAGCCACCCAGGGCTGAGATCCAGACCTCATTAAGAGGGAGGAGGCATCCATGGCTCACTGGATGGTACAGTATTTGCTATGGTCCCTGGCTCATAAAACTTGCTCAAAATCTACTCCCTGCAACTTACCAAAAACCTGCCCTCTAGGTTCCAGAAAAAAGCTGTTCATCAGGAGGTGGTCCACCAAAGACTCTCCACTGTAAAACTGTATAAGGGGAGAGCCAGGGAGCCTGTTGGCCACTGGGTGTTAAAGAAGCTGAACATGCTTAGAAGCCTGTATAGTGATCATGGTGGAATCAGGAAAGAAAACCCCTTCTCCCTGCAATGCTTTTCCAGTGCCCTTTATCGATAAACCTTAACATCATACCACCTGACAAAGGAAAAATATTTAAAGGGCCCAGATCCAGTTTCCCAGAGCAGAAATGAATGGCTGAATTTGGAGCCCAGAGGCAACGAATCAATAACAGGCATATTGATAATAATAGAGTCATTGATAGTACTAAAAGTGTAAAAGTCCTTGTAGAGCACTTAGCACAGATCCTGTGGCATAGTAAGTGTATCTTTCATCAATTCGCCAAATGAGAATCTACGAGGTTCCAGGTACTGTGCTAAGTACCAGGCAGTCATTCCTGATCAAAATCAGCACAGTTTCTGTCTCAAAGAGTAATATGAGCTGTAGAACTATACCTTTTAAAATAGTTTAGATAAATAGCAGATCCATAATCTCTGTTAAGTTAGAGTGTATGTGCATGTGTGTGTGTGTGTGTGTGTGTGTACATAGTAGTCTGATGCAATTCCATACTTGTCCTTTTCATGAGTTTTTCTCTTTCTTGTGCCTAAATTCCCAGAACTTGAGGGTATACATGGAAGAGATAAGCAACAGAGAATACATCAGTATATACTGACTAGATTCTCATCACAGCTTAAGGTTACTATTGCCACTAAGCTCCGCCTATCTGGAACATGGAAAAGAAAGAATGGCCAAGTAGCTAATGGGTGAGGAGAGCAGCAGGCCTGCCTTAAGATAAGATTGTGAAATTTTGAAAATTGTGCACAGTTTTATAGATGTGGACTCTTCATCATTCATTTTTTAAGGTACTGATCCTATCTCTTGAGGATTAGAGTCAGAAATTTAAAGGAGTAACTGTAAACACTGCCAGGGTTATATGCTTAAAGCCACCAAGAAAATTCAATGCTCGGCTATGGGCCCTAACACTCAGGGATGCCTTTTATTAGTGTCAGATGGCATATAATAAGAAAATCATATCTGAAAGTCAGAACTGGAAGATTAGCTACCTTTTAAAATGGTATTGTTGTAGGCACTTATCCAACAAATTTTTGAGTTTCTGCTATGAGGCATGCACTGTATTAAATGTTGGAGATTAAATAGTGAGCAAAAATGCAGTGTCCTAGAGTCTTGGAAGTAAGAAATTAAATTAACAAAATGATCATGCTAATGATTATTAGGAATACCATCCAAAGAATGCTGATAAAACACAAACATAAACCAAAGTGGAACATCAAGAAAGGAGTAACTGAGACAAGTTAGTAGACATTAGTGACTACTCTCAACTAGAGTTGAGAAGTGGATATTAGCAGATGGAGTGATGGTAGGGGCAGCATGATGACAGACCCATGTCAAGAGCCTTCAGGACATGGATAAGGAACAAACGGAAGACAACAGAACGACAGGGAGAGAGTTCCATAATGGGAGCAGAGAAATTGACAGGGTGCAATCACACAAAGAACTATAGGCTGAGCCAATGAATTGGTCATTCTCTAAACAGAAACAAAACAAAGATAAGTTATTGGTATGGTTTAAGTGTCGGTATGTGGAGGATAGGATTGGGTGAAACAGTAAGATTTCTTTTTTATAAGATCACTTTGGATGTAGGATGAAGAATGCAGTGGAAAAATCCCAGAGTAGATGCACAGATTCCAAGGAGAGAGAACTTTATAGGAAGGAATCACTAACCATGTCACATCCCGGAAGTTCAAATGAGATGAAGACTAAATAATGTCTATTGAATTTTATAATGTTGACTTCAATGAGAACCGTTTTGGTAGAGAGTGAA
This sequence comes from Cheirogaleus major, assembly GCA_963574435.1. NCBI lineage: Eukaryota > Metazoa > Chordata > Mammalia > Primates > Cheirogaleidae > Cheirogaleus > Cheirogaleus major. The sequence continues at coordinate 29,447 of CAUYPO010148232.1, forward strand.
GAAAAGAATGAAGATTAAAGTGAGTTACAGAGTTAGTTGAAAGTAAGGAAGTGATGAGAGTGAGTATAGATAAGTCTTTTAAGAACTTTGGCTGTTTTAATGCAAAGAGAGAGAGACAGCCAGACAGACAGAGACAGAGAGAGAAGCATTACTTCATTAGCTAGATCATGGTTTACTTACTGATTTAGGTTAAATATTTCACCTGGGAATATCTATCACCCTGCTTACAGAAATCTTTCTCTAGCAACTTATCCACTTCAGAAAAATAATCTTCCATCAATGGATGGCTAGTGATTTGAAAAATAAAGCAAAGATTTTTAATTTTCACCTTCTCAAATTAGCACTAAGTTGTTTTCAGCATTTTTATTAAACTCTGAGATAATAGTCCTGAAGATTGCCTCACCTCCATGAATGGAATGAAACAAGATCGTAAGTTCCTTGAAGTTAGGAACTATGTCTCTATATACTTTAGTCTCAATAAATCCTCACTGAATTGTTGAAGAGCTAGTGCAAAAACAGAAAATTGCATAATAAAATCTTCAGCCCAAAAGAGCCTTCAAAGTTTATCCAGTTAATTCTTCGGTCCCAAATCTCTAGCAATGAATGTACGATATCAAGAGAGAGAGAGCAGAGTTTTAGCAATAATTATGTCATAAAGAACTCAGTACTTGCAGTGTTCTTACACAGTCCGTAAGTCTCTTCACTAATAGGGAGCTTTTTTCCTCCTGAAATATTTAACATTTTATCCTCACTCTTTGCTCTTGACTTGCCTTCTCATTTACCTGGGAAAAAAAAAACTGAAGAAAACAACTTCCTTTGCAAATATCACATCTATGAACAAATAGGGATCTGTCCCCATAGACTCTGTTTACCTTCTGTTTCAACTGTTGACCTGTCCATTCTCCTCCCAAAGGCCAATTCTTCAATGTGATCACTGGGCTCCCTCTCACATATGCAAAGAATGCATCTCCTCTTCCTCCTGCATCATCACTCTCCCCCTCTTTACAAGACCATTTATAATAAAATACAAACATAATATAGTATTTTTTCATTCTAAAACATTTGCCCTTGCCTCCCTCACATACTTTATCCAGCTGCTCCCTTTCACAGCAAGAATTCCTGAAAGAATGAGGATACATACTTTCTCAACTTTCTCACTCCAATTTTTTCTTTAATATTTTGATCCCACCACTACATTGATCTTGTTTTGTTATAGTCACAAGGCTTGCATATTACCAAATCCAATGATCACTTCTACCTTGATTTTACTGGTCCTCCAAATACAATAATATTCTATACAGTGAATGCATTTTCCTTCTTGAAAATTTTTTTTAATTGGCTTTAAGAATATCATGCTCATACAGAATTTTCCCTATTCATTGAATGTCTTTGAAGATTCCTCATTCTCTTTTAGTTGAGGTGCCCATGCCTTAATCCCAATTTATTCCTTACTAAAATAATCTCATCTAATTCAATAACTTCAAGTATTTTGTATGCTGCTGACCTATGCCTGTACATCATCAGCACTTCCTTCTCTGAGTCCTAGACTCGTTTATGTAACTACCAACTTTTTATTTATTTGGTAGAATGTTTATTTTTTTCATTTTAAATTTTTTATTTTTAATTATTATGGGTATATAATCTTATATATATATTATAGAATGTTTAAAAGAGAATTCTCGATTTCCCACACCTGAACTACAAATCTGTCCCTCCCCATGTCTTCCCCATTTCAGGAACTGCCACTGTGTATCCTCTATCCATTTGCTCAAACCAAAATTTGAGAGAAATCCTTCTCTTTTCTTATTATCCCATATAGAATCCATCAACAACTCTTCTTGACTCTATCTTCAAAATATATCCTGAGTTCAGCAATTTCTTACCACCTCTACTTTTATCTCTCTAGTCCCAGAAGCCATCATTTTCTTCTTATATTGCTTTAATAGTCATCTAACTACACTTTCAGGTTCTACTTTTTCCTTCTACACTCTATTGCTCACATAAAGGCTAGTGTGAGCTTTTTAAAAATAGCCTATGACCAATAGTAGGGAAGAGCTAGTTGTTCAACAATCCATCTTTTTTTCTTCTTACTCTCAAAACTAGGAGTAACTTTTGCAGTTTCCCTTGCAGTTATATGTGGTCATACAACTCAGTTTTAATCATTGGAAGATGAGGGGATGTGACATTTTCCACTGCTAAATCCCACCAGACCCTTCCATGTGTGATTCCCATGTTCTTTCCCCCTCAGCTAGCCTGGTGTAGCCAACACACACCTAGCCTCCAGATGGAATAAGACTGGGTATCTGAATCACTTCCTGAAGGAGAATTGCCCACTGATGAAGAATATAAGTTCTGAATTTTAAATAAATGGAAAATAATCTAGTATTGCCATTGTTGCCATTGTATATTTTTGGATTTATGTATGACAGTAGCCAGAATAAGCCTAATTAGTACATTCTCTAATACAAAATACTCCAATGGCTTCCCATTACATTTAGAACAGATTTAAACTTCTTTACATGCTCTAATTGACTAGGCTTTGCACAATTCTCTGCTTTTTATGTCCTTCTCATTCATTCCTCTCTACCCACACTAGCCTCTTGCTATTTCTAAAACACACTAAGCTAATTCTCATGCCATGGACTTCATGTTTGCTTTGTCACCTTCCTGGAATGCCCTACTCCCAGATATTCAGGTCTGCTCAAGTTGCAACTTCTCAGAGAACATTACCTTATATCCCACCAAAAGTAGCATTGCCATATCTATCATTTTACCTGTCTTGCATTCATAGCTCTTATATCTACCTATAAATATGTCAATTATCTATTCACTTACTACCTTACTACCTATACTTTCTACTAAAATGTCAGTTTTAAAGCAATTTTTTTCTAACAAGTGCAATGCAAAAACACTGAATGGATATCTTTTCCATGGTCAGGTTATATGAGACAATGACTTCCATCCTACCAGTAGAATCTATATTGACTTTCTTGGCTTACATACTTTGATGAAGCAAGTTGCCACATGGCAAGAAACTGTGGGCAGCCATCAGCCAAAAGCTAGTGGGAAACCTAGACCTTCAGTCTGGCAACCCAAAAGGTACTGAATTCTGCCATGTGACCTTGGAAATATACCCTTCCTAGTCCAGCCTTCTGATGAGACCTCAGCCCCTGACAACACATTGACAGCAACCTTGTGGGGTGCTGAGCAGAGAGCCCCATTGTGCCATACCTAGGGTCCTGACTCACAGAACCTATAACAAAATACATGTAAGATATTTTATGCCACTAAGTTTGCGGTAATTTGTTAAACAGAAAGAGGTAACTAATTTAACCCTCTAGATCAACTGATATGGGTAAAGAAAAATAAAAGAAAACCAATTTTCTCCTAGCAAAATCAAATAGGATAATAGAAAACTAAGTAAGTGTGCTGTTTGTATGGATTCCTGATGCCCTAAAATATAATCTGACATCTATGTACAGTGTTTTTTGGTATACTTGCAGATTTTGTATGGAATGGATAAGAATAAATTCTTCTTACCATCTTCACAATCATCCTGAAAGCAGACAGTGGTACCATCAGAACATGAACAGTGCAATATTTTCCCTTTACCCAGACATTAGTAATGTATAGGAACACAAACATTAAGGCTCCCTTTCTGAGACACTGTCATTTCTTGAATGACTGGCTCTGCCTCTTCCACTTTTTCTTAAAAATAATACAAAAAAAATCGAAAATCCAAGTTACTTTGTTCTTGTTGCTCATGTCTTTACAAGGTTAATAAGGAAATTTGGGGAAAGACATAACATAGAAAACTTAGTTTTTGTTTCACATATATTGATGGGGCTTGGCCTGGTTGTGCACCTACAAAATATTTTGTTGCATTAAATAACATTCGGAAGCTATAGGAAAAACTCTTGATGCAAAATGTGTATTCCTTCTATGTTAGAATATTCCAAAAATGAAAATAAATCCCTGCCCTAGAAACAGAAAATGATGTACAAATTAAATTAAGTGGAAAAGGAGTGACAAATTTTTACTCTGAAATAAATGTGTGAGATTAGCTGACAACAGGGAAGCCAGCCCTGATTCTCACTCCTATAGTGGTGTGGTTTAACACAAAGCCTCTTAGGCATTTAGCTAGCTGACTAGGGAAGAAGAAAGCACGCAGTCCCTAACTGCCTGTGTCTGTAAGAATGCACTGAAGCCACTAAAATGATCATTGAAGACTTGAGATTAGTATCAAATTTGGAGATTTTTTTCTCTCAAGGGGATCAGGCTAGAGAAATAGATAACTTTTGGCTCAAATGGCCCAGCAAATGAGTGTTAGAAAGTAAAAGTAATCTCCGATAACATGGGTAGGGATTATCAAGATAGCTGTGTCTGCAACGAACTTGGAGGTTCTTATTTCTAGCAATCCAGGGTCCACTGGAGATTTTAAATCATGTTTATTTTACTATTATCATGAAGAATAAACTATAACACCTGTGTCTTCAAGTGAATCACTGGACAACTTCTTAGGTTTAGAGAACACCATGGTGCTTCAGCACAATTCAGGAGTAATACCCATGCTCAGGTGCCTATAGGGAAAAATGTAAATTACTTTTGAGTTTTCATTTGATATCAGGATTTCTGTTCTTTAAACAATTAATTGCATAGGCAACAACAACAAAAAAAATCAACTGAATGGGTGACTTCTTTTTAGCTGTGCAGAATTCATGGACTTGCCAAGAGATACAGTGGACTTGCCAACATATTAGATGGAAAATGTTAAACTTTCTCTTCAAAAGATAAAAGACTATAAACATCAGCCTCTATCCAATCCTAGTCCAGATCCATGGAAATGAAAGGAAGGAAAGGTTAAGAATTAAGGTCTATGTGAATTCATTCTATATGCAGGGTGAAAAGTAAGGACTGAAATGATATTTCATGTAATAAAAGATTAATGTGAGAGCCCTTCTGAGTGATAACCACATTGCTTCTTCTCAGAGCTAATTATGTCTTTGAATCACATTCAGAAAGGAAGACTTGCAAGCATTTGCACGTTACCTTTAGCAAATACTTATTTTAATTGCTTAATAATGAACACTGATTTTTGAGCTGAATGAGTTATTTTTCTAAGAAGAACAAAAATCCTTCTGTCCTCAGCAGAATATTGAAAATGAACAGTGTTATTCCTCTAGAAAAAAAGATTTGGAATATCATTACTATTAACATCAGATTATTTTTATCGAAAGATAATTTAAAATTGAATTTATTTTGACAATTGAATTATCCTACGGAGTTTTTGAAGGAACCAAGTTCAGGAATTAATCCACAACTGTGATCTGCATCATCACATCAAAAGGAAAGTCTTCTGTAGCCCTATTTCTACACACCTACACAGATAGCTGAGAAACTGGGGCTGAGATTTTCTTATCATCCAATCTTAGTTGTTCTTTCAAAAAATATATGTACATCTTGATACCTCTTATAAAAGGGACTGATACCTTTTAACTACTCAGTAGTGTATCAGGTAGAAATGGTGGGAGTGAGTTATATAGCAGGGTGGAGTACTTTATTATTATTATTGAAGTTATTTAGAAGTGATGGCACATAGTGATACTAAATTATAATATAACCCAACTTCAGTAGGTATTATTGTTTTAAATTCTCCTCAGACAATGCACCCCCACATTTCCTGCATCTGGACATACCACTCCGCCACCACTATCTTGACTCATCACTTGGTATGACTACATGACATGTATTATCTTATTGAATTCTCTCAGCTGAGGAAAGTGAGACTCGGATGGTGAGTAATTTGCCTCCAATAGTTAAACAAGCTACTCAACTTATTCAACTGGCATCTGGCATAACCAGGATTAAAACTGATTAGAACCAAGAGTTTTCTAGCGCCAAAGCCCTTACGATAACCACAGGTTATGCTGAACGAATGAGGACTCTGAGTCTCCCAACCATCACCTCCCTCTCAGTTCCTCACGTGTCACATTCCCAGTATGGGCGTACACAGGCCATTAAAAAGGCTAACAGAAATGACGCTTGCACCCCCACTGTCCTTGCGATGAGGGAAATTCCTGTATAATCTATGAATCCTGCTGTAGGAAAGAGCCACATGTATGGGATAGGGGAGTAAATTGTCCTATCCTCCTCCACCCAGGACAGAGTAGAATGGGGGAATGAATGTGTATAAATACTGTGAGTATCACCAATCCTCCCACTCCACAGGAAGGGTGACTTTTCTTTCATTTGAAAAGGTGTAGAGCTCTCATCACCTAATATCTCAGATTCAATTTATTCTCCCTTCAAGCCAACAAAACATAGTAGAGAGACAATATAAGATGAAGGTTTATAGAGGACTTTCTTTTTTTTTTTCTACCTCAGATAAATCTTTTTTTTTATTTCAGCATATTATGGGGGTACAAATATTACGATTATGTATATGGCCCATGCCCCCTCTCCTCCCTCGAGGCAGAGCCTCAACCATGACCATCCCCCAAACGTTGCACATCTCACTCATTATGTTTGACTTCCCTTATTGTTTATTGATTTTAAAATTAAACTCCCTAAACATTTCCATAGTACAAAAGGATGAAATTAAATAAACCAGATTTTGTAAAATGTACTTATGAAGACTTGTATAATTGCTTTGGCAAGCTAAAAACTAACAGGCCACTCCCGGGCGGGTGGTTTACCTAGAAGGGAATGGATGTGCTCACAGCTAAACGTTCTAGGAAGAGTATGTGAATCAAAGACTTAGAGCTAAAGAGAAACTAGCTTCTCTCTTAGGGAATGGGGTTAATTTAGTTTGCATTCCTGGAGGTGGAAGTGCCTGGTGCATTTATGGTGATGGTTGTCCAGCTGCCCCTGTCACATGGAGGCACACAGGGATGACACAGGACATTAGCTCTCAGAGGCCCCTAGGACAGGCTTGGGCCTCAGTCTGTACACTTCTTGCAAATATTACTGCATTTGAGTTTCCTTAGAAGTTACAGGATATCGTATAGGAAATTAGTAAGTGCCAAACCCATGTTTAGGATGAAAGTACAGGGGAAAGCAGAGCCCCCCTCCTGAGGCCAAAATTATAGGAGCAGAGACAACATGCAGAGAACAGCTTTGCCCAATGAAGTCATGATTTTAAGGGTGGCTACAGCAGCAGAGGCAGCATGATGAGAAGGCTGGACTGGAATAAGGAGGGCTATACTTAGGAGCACACTAACCTACCTCGATACTTTTGGAAATATCCGGGGCATGAGAGGGGGTGTTAATTGACAGATATAAAAGGATTCACACCTTTGTAGTTATAATATTTTAATGGATGACAGATTCAATTTTAAATTTTCTGTTATGAAAGACCTCATCCTTCTTGTCTTTCTCAGCTGGTAGGATGATTAAGTATCTCCACTCTTCCTGAATCTTCTGGTCTAGAGTGAAAAAATTTCCTATCTAGGTAGCAAAAAGATTGTAATACTACACAATGGAAGACCATGGGCTGAGGGTTCAAATAGTTCTAAACTCAAATCTAAGCACTGACCTAGACACAAATGGTCAATTGGATTTTGACAAAGGTCTGAAGAGGATTAAATAAGGAAGAAGTAGTCTATTCAACAAATAGTGTTGGAACAATTGAACATTCATATGAAAAGAACGAGTCTTGACTCTTACCTTTTATCATGTACAAAAATTAACTTCAAATGTATTATAAGTTCACATATAAAATATAAAACTATAAAACTTCTAGAAAAAAACCATAGGAGAAAAATCTTTGACCTTTGAGTAAACAAAATGTCTTAGCAAAACCATAAAAGAAAAAAACTGATAAATTGGACAAAATCAAAATTCTGCTCTTCAAATGATACTGTTAATAAAATGAAAATAAGCCACAATCAGGGAAAAATATTTATGAAATACTATATGTAACTAATTGAAAACTTATGTCCAGACTATATAGGAGTTTTAAACTTACAACAAGAAAAATAATCCAATTGAATTAGATAAAATATTTGAATAGAAAGAAATTTCACAGAAGAATTGAAAATGATCATAGAAAGATGACCGGCACCATTCAACATTAAGGAAATGCAAATTAAAAGCACAATGAGATCCCACTGAAAATGTTAAAACTAAAAAGACAGAAAATGCCAAGTGGTGGCAGGGATTTGAAGCAGGGTGAAAATCTCATAAACTGTCAGTGGGAAAGCAAAATAGTGCAGCCAGTTTAAAAACAGTTTGCCAGTTGCTCAGAAATCTAAATATATGCTTACCAAATGATTCAGCAATCCTACTCACAGTATTAACCCTAGGTAAATAAAAAATTATGTCCATACAAAGACCTATATGCAAACCGTACAGATTTGCTTCAGACAAAGACTGAAAATAATTCAAATATCTATCAACCAGTAAATGGATAATCAAAATCCAGAGAATATGCTAGTATTCTATAATAAAAAGGAATGAATCACTGATACATTAACAATTCTCAAAACTATTACTCTATGTGAGGAGGCCTGCTATAAAAGGCATATTAATGATTCCATTTATGCGACATTTGAGAAAAGGCAAAACTTTGGGGATAAAAAACAGCTTAGGGGTCACTAAGAACTGGGTGTGGGGAGACAGATTTACTACAAAGGGCATGAGGGTATTTTTGGGAGTAACAGAAATGTCTTATGTCTTGATTGCAGTAGCTGTTAGACAACTGTATACATTTGTCAAAAATTATTATCAAACTGTATACCTAGAAGAGATGTTTTTATTATGCATAAATTATACTTCAGCAAATATTACTTTTTTAAAAAAGAAGCAAAATGAAAAGAAAAAATTCCATCTCTGCAATTTACAACCTTTTGCAAATTATTTAACTTCTCTGATCCCCGTCTCCTCATCTGTAAAACTGATCATACTTATATTGCAGAATTCTTTGCATGCTGGGGCTTGTTCATTCTTATTGCTGTGTAGTAATCATAATTTGTATATAACACATTTTATGTACCCATTCTATTTGAGTTGTTTCCAGTTTTTGGCTATTACAAATAGCGTTGCTATGAACATTATTGTGAATGTCTTTGACATACATATACTTGATAACATAAGTAAGGCGGCTACCAATAGGTAAATACTGCTCCTGAGCTCTGATTTGTATATGACTGGTTAGCTCATTTGGTATACCACAGAGCTAGTGGAGCCAAGGTGTTGACCACTGAAATTCCCTTTGGTAGCCTGTGTCCTTGTCACTGTTTTGTTTAGAAATATTACAGAAGTCTAATAGAAGACATGAAGAAACCACATCCTAAATTCTTCTCACGCACCCCCGGTATCTCTCAATCTGATAACTGTCTTTGATGTATGAGATTCTGAGCTCGAGTCCCCACTAACCCATTCACCAAGTCTTAGAGCTCTGCCACTATTTGGGTCCCCATTGGCCTATACCACAGCTATAGGAGTTTCACCTCCTAAAACTAAGGTCATATGCAACCCCTTTGGAAATATGTTTGTCGGTATCTATTAAAAAAAAGGAACATAAATACAACCTGTCATCCAATAATCCCACTCTTAGCTACATACGCAAAAGAAAAGTATACATATGCTCACCAAAAGACATTCACTGTAATGTTCATAGCAACACTATTTGTCATAGCCAGAAACAAGAAAAAAAACAAATAGTATGGATATATAAAAGGTATTGTATTCATATAATGAATTGCTACACCGTAATAAGAATGAAAAAACTACAGTGTGAAATCATGTGGATGAGTCTTACAAATATAATAAACAAAACACAGACACAAAAATGTGCATATTGTATGATTTTATTTCTATAACATATACATACAGGCAAAACTACCTTATGGTGTTAGAAGTTACCCTGCTTGGAAGGGATGGATAATGACCAGAAGAGGGCATATAGGGGTCTCTCTGGAGTCCTGATAATATCCTTTCTTGTTATAGGTCTTTTGCTCAGTTTGTGAAAATTCATGAACTATAAATTTATGAGTTGTGCACTTTTCTGAATGTTACCATAAAATAGTACAATACTTCAATTTAAAAAACGTGTAAAAACAATAAAACACTTGAGTCTTTAAAAAACTGAAACCCTGCCTTGCTCTTGCCAACATCCTACTCCCCATCCTAGGCCTTGACTGCCCCTCACCAAACTCAAATCTGCAGCTGGAATCAAAATGTCTTCCATTTACTTATATTAATACTACAAAATAGCAAATTCTATGGAGACCACATCTTTCTTTCCAAGCTGAATGCCTAATGTCAGCTCAACTCACCTCCATCTTCCTTCTTTTCATTCATTCATGCTTTTCTTATTAAATTATTATTTCATTATTTCAACTACATTGGACATTATGCTCAACTTTGGGGATAACATTAGTGAATAAACTCATGGTCCCTACAAACTCTGCCTCACCTCATTCTTTCAATCACACAATATGAGATAAGGATCTCTCTCCAAACTCATCCGTCTGATTTAAATAAACCAGTCTGACCACCCTGATAAGGTAAGTTATCTCCATTTACCATAGTTCGTGCAGCCACAGGTGCACATGGACCCATATTCAATCACAGTGACCAATATTCAATCAAATCTACTTTTGAAAGAGGTTAGAAGTCAACCACATGAATTTAGTTCATTATATGATTTTTGTGTAAATAAATGAAATTTTCTTTAAAAAGAACTACAGGCCGGG